>VWZD01004428.1:105137-161250 GCA_013396695.1 Sakesphorus luctuosus | reverse complement strand
ATATACATATTATGTCCCCCCAGGCCAAAAGCTGAAATGAAATTACAATAATGTAGGGATATGGATTCTGAGCAATATTAAAATAAAAAAAATTAAATAATATAAATAATATAAAATATTTTAAAAAATCCTGTGTGCCTGTGAAAGCCAGAGCCTTTTTCCAGTGAGATCTGGGAATGTCAAGTGACTTAAAGATAACATTTAGGCTTTGCTGGCCCATGTGCCCTTATCTGAGCACAATGCCATTTAAACAGCATTTCCGCTGACCCTCCTTTGTCCCTTCTCTTTCCTGTCACCCTCTGTCTCGCTGCCAACACAAATGTCTAATGATCTGAAAAATAATCGGAACTATCTCTTTCCATCTGGATCTGTTCGGTGCTGTGTCTCCCAGCCTGACCACACACATCTGTGCTGCCGTGGGCGTGCGGGTGGGAATGATTTTAGCTGGGGAAAAGTCGATCTGCCACTGCCTGGGAGACCACGGCCTCAGCCATTTCTACCATTTTTCTCCTTAATCTCATTCCAGCAATTAACTCATCAGCTACTGGCAGTGTGTCTCCTGTCACTCTTGAGCAGCTTTTGACATCTGCAGGGATCCTTCTGGGAGTCAGGAAGCAGAAAGAGGTCCCCCCCTTCAGCCACACTGTAGTCACCAGTGTTGTTGTGTTCTGTGAAGGTTTTCCCACTGGGGCACAAGTGGGGCAGGTTTGTGCAGGACAGTGAATAGCAATGCTGTGCTCTCCCACATTGTGGGCAGCAACATTTTGCCTCTCGTATTTTCCTGGATGCTTCCCACCCTGGATATGAGCTGGAAAACCAGTGCTGCCTCAGCTCTGCCTGTGTGCGCTTTGCCCCACATGCAGTTTGAAGCTTTATGGGTCCTTTCAACAAGTCTGTGGCCATTTCTGGATCTTACACCTTCAGACAGTTCCTTCCCTCTATGCCACGTGGTGTGGAGGATCCCCAGTGTGGAGGAGGGGAACCACACAGTGAGCACACTGACAGCATGTCTCCTCTGGTCAAGATGGATGTACAAAGTAAGATGGAGCACATCTCTGTGTCACAGGGTGCAACAATCTCCCAGCTAGCCCTGACTCAATTTAATAAAAGGTGTTGTGCCTATTTGTGCTGGTTTAGAGGTAAACCAGCAGGAGAAATGAGCTCAACACGAGAGAGATTGTAAGTCAGAGCTACAATTTAATAATAATAATACGGTAAATACACTGACACAAAGGGAAATTGCTTCCAACTCCCAGAACCCAGCTGTGTAACCCAGTGCCCTGGGGTACAAACCCAAAGGGGTTTGTTAGCCTTATGCTAAGACCCGTGTGGCTCCCCCAAGTCCAAAGCAAAAAGAAGTGAAAAAACCTGTTGGTGCAGGTGATGGCTGTAGTCTCGTCGAGAGTGGTGGTCTCCTCCTGTCGAGGTCCTGCTGCTCCTCTGGGTCCAACGAAACGTTCCCGAGGTCTTCTTACCTACCCCTTTTTGTACCCTCAGGGAGCATCCAGTCCCTCCCCCGGGGTGGGGACTCACACAATGGGTGATTAACTCTGTGAGTCATGGGCTATTTTCGGACTATTGATGGCCCATTAGCACCTACGCCCCCTCAGGCTGGGAGTGGAGGTGCTAACGACTCCCTGGGCAGCTGCTGCAAATGGGCTATTGACCTTGGGAATGAATAGATGGGAGTCAAATACACAGCTTTGGTCACCCCCACACAGTGACAACTGGTCCCACCTGCTGAACTAGGACACTATTTTTTACCCTAGGATCATCAGCCCAGTGCTGAACCCAAGGCGTGCATTCCTTCTTCCTTTTCTGATGTGCAAGACATCCTGTTGTGAACAATCTCCTGAAGATAAATTCATCATGTGAGACCTCTCCAGACTTGAACATCCCACAAACCCTGCCACACCTCTCCTGTTCTCCTGTGTCCTGCACACACCCTGTGGTGGTGGCTGTTGGTCCTCACTGCAGGGAGCAGCGAGGATGGGCCCTCCTGGGGTGGCAGAAAGCTGGTGTTTGTCATTCTCCAAGCTTGGCTGATATGCTGGAGTGAGCAGATGAGGCCAGCCTGCATTTTACCTTTCAGAACCCAGCTGCAGCCAGAGTTACTGATTTGTCAGTCTGGAGTCACTGCTAAGTTTGAGATGACCCAGGAAAACTTCAGAACCCATTTGGAGACTGGCTGGCAGCTGAAGTGCAGCCTTGAACATGCTGTTAGCATATAAATGACGGTCTTAGGTGAGCAAGGTGATCAATTGATTTCAAAGTGTCTTTAAGGATAAGTTCTCACTTCTTCCTGGTGAAAGCCAAGATTCAAAGGTGGAACTTCTGTCATGGAAGAAAATATATGGCCACAGACTGCCCACAGGGGACAGCTGTTGGCTTGCAGAGGGATGGAAAGTGTGTCTTTCCCACCTGCTCAGTTTTCTCCAAGTCAGTGAAATTAGAATCTGACTATTTTGTTCTGATAACCTTGGAAAAAGAGTCAAGTTTGCCAAAAGCCTCTGCAAATACACCAAAGGAAAAGGAAGCAAGTCATACCACATGTTTTGGATCAAACAGTAACATTCTGTTGCACACATCTAAAACACGGTGGAGGGAACACAGTGCTGCTTTGGAGAGTGTCTACAGACATGAATCACCATATTAGCTCAATATTTGCCCAAAGAGTATAAATCACCAGGATTCAGGCAGCTAAACTTTGTTTGTGAGAGCAGCACAAGGAAATGTGTATACTGCAGCCTTGTTTCTCTTAACTGTCCAATTCTGAGGCTTTCCTTATGCAACAAGTAATTTTTGATGTTCTTTTCCTTGTTCTTGAACAAGAAAATCCTATAAATAACATTTATGATAATGAAAGAAACACTGCACCTCAGAGAAAGCAAAACATTGGAGCATAACCAAATTTGACATCATCATAGACTATGGTTGGCAACATTGACAGTAATAAGCAACAGAATATTTAATGTAAATTTAGCACTAGACAGACAAAAAAAAAAAAGAAAAGAAAAGGATGATTGGTGCCTGGCAAAGCTGTCCCAAGATGAGTTTGGTCAGTCTGGTGAAGATCATGTGGAGTTGTGTGAGTCAGTTGACTGACTGTGAAAAGTGGAGTGTGGGGTGGGTCAGCAAGTTGTTGGCTTTGTGGTGTTGGGAGAAGGTGAGTGGTGTCTTTTGCCTGTCTAAAGGCCATCTGGGAACTCGTGACCCTCTTGGACACTTCAGACCAAAACTGAGAAGGGGTAGTGTTTCCAGCAATCCTAATTTATCGATCCCACCTGGCAGGTGGGTGGGGGACAGAGGTTTTCTTCATGACTTGTCTAAACAAATTAGTGCTCTGTGTTGGTTTTGGCAGCCCCCCAGCTGGCCAGGTGGCAAGCACCTTCTGGCAGGCCAGCTCTCCAATCTGTGCTTCCAACCCAGTCCCGGTGTTTTCTCTGGCCCAAGTGGCAAGATGGAAAAGGGCAGCAAGGGCATCAAGGAGAAATGAGTGGAGTCACCAGAAACCCTGGGAGATGGGAAGGCAACTGGAGATATTGCAGGGCAAAATATTACAGGGACATGGAGAGTACTGTGACAGGCCCAAGGGCACACCTGGTGAACTTACAATGCTGGAAGCAGAGAGGTGTTATTTGGGGTTAAGAAGGAAAGCTGTAGGACATTGAACTGCAGGAAATCAAGGTTCAGTAGTTCTGCTCCTCAGGGAACAACTTGTCTTCAGAGCCTGACAGTATTGCACTGTGGTTAAATGTGTCTGGAGGGATTGGTTTATTGCTATCATGATATATGAATCTCTTACAGACATGTATTTTGGAGGTTGTGAAGGGGTTCAGTTAGCAATGGCAGGCTATAAATGGGGGAGGAGAAGGATGTCACGATTAACAGTAGGGAGGAAGGAAAACTGAAATAATAAATATTGATTTGGAGTATGTCTCTTATTATCTCTGACTGAACAGGAAAATGTTATAATAATGTGATATTTATGTGACCCATAAATTATCCACATGAGGCTCTTCTGCACTGGTGTTGACTAATCAGCGAACCATTCTGGGGATGGTTCAACTATTCAACATCTTGAGTTTGTTATCATATTTCATTGTATTCCTGTAGGCTGTGTGTTTTTATTAGTTTATAGGCATTTGTGGTATGCATGCCCTAGACTCAAGGAAATCACTTTTACCAGATGGTTTGAGTCAGTACAGTCTTGTCCTGACTTCAGTGGTCCTTCGATTTGTTCCCTATCGCACCATGTTGTAAAGCATAAGTACATCCTGATGATTACAGACAATTTACTAAGTTGAAATCCTTCATGTGGACTTTGACCATATACTGAAAGTGAGTTGTAAAGCTAAGCCAAGCATTGGACATGCAAATTGACTGCTGCATTAACCTATCAGTGAGGGTGGAATAACAGATGTAATTTTTGCATCTGAAATTTATTTGTATTTCATCCCTCTCTGACATCACTTTTGTAGGTGCTTAGGGAATTTGTGTATGGACAAGCCTAATGAATTTGCTGTTACGATGGGTATACATGAAACTCTTCCAAAAGGGCATGTCAGCAGGAAAGCAGCGTGGTGTCCATGACCCTCAACTTCTTCCCAAGAAACCTGAAACAGCATTGGAACCAAAATGAAAGTGTGGGTTGCATTGGGACATTGCAACTCTGGAGATGACACAGGTCTTTGGTCACATGGTGCCATAGGGAGTTTGTGTGTAAGGAGTTGTGCCCATCAAATAGTGCCTTCTTCCTGGGGCCTGTGGGCTTCATCTCCTCATGTGCTCCCACAAGAAGTGGCCAGCTGGTGATCAGGATGGGGAGGAACGTGGGACAGGGCTAGTCCAGCACTGTGTTAGGTGGGACTGGACCTCTGGAGCCTTCCCAAGGAGACTTGGGGATGTGAGGGACCCCAAAGGATGCCCTGCTGTGCAGTGGTTACCCACCCCGTGCTCTGCCCTGAACTGCTCTCTGCCAGCTGTGGTCAGCACAACCAGCAGTCCTGCTCCAGGGAGCTACACCTATTTTCTGTGTGGAAAAGCCTTTTCATCTTATTTTAATCCTTACCCCTTAAAAGTTAACACATTGACACTACCTACTCAAACCCTCCTATAACAGAGATGCAAAATGGGCTCTGACCCAATCTATCCTTCACCAAAGGCTTAAGCCAAGAGTTTCTCTTTAACAGCTCAGGACTGCATTTCTCCAAGTTCAAGCTGAGTTGCTGAAGTTTCAAGACACAGGATTACATGTGCAGACACTTCATTGCTTCAAATGCATTAACAAAGCCATGCTATTTTTGCTTATAAAGTGTTCTTCACATGGAACAACATGAAAAGGAAAGTAAGATTTATTGTCCAAAAAAACATTCCCCAAGGTAATAAATTATTAACGTGACAACTTTTGATTCCTTAATGCGTAGATCAGATGGAGGAAGTGTTAGTGATGGTATAAATACCAAGTTTTTCCCATTTCAGAGTCAAGAAGGAAAAGTCATCCAAAGAGCCAGGGCAGCTGTTCACCGTGTGGTCACATGTCTTTTTCTGTGGTCTGGTGAACAGATCATATAGCCAGTACCAATGCTTTCAGACTTAATCAGATGTCAATGCCTCAGTTGCATATACCAAAGACAATGTACTAAAACTACTTGTGTCTCTCGGAGGGTTATTTTGTGCTACTTGCAGAAAAACATGGTGGGTTTAAGGTACATCTATTCTGGTATTTACTTATGTGTAAGCCACCCAGTTACATTTTTGTCTCGCTTCCATTTTTTTGGAATAGCTTTGCTCAAACTCAGCAATTATAGTGCCATTCTGAGATGAGCCTAACCAGGTCTATTTAAGTCTGGGATCCTTTCTGATTTTGGTAACCTTTCTGTCCTACAGGTTTTGGGCAACAGGCTGACCAAAGATGCATCTTCACCTGCTCACAAGCATTGACCTATGACCTGAAGGAGGATTTTCTTTCTTATTTTCCACTTTAAAATTGCACTTTTGCTTATTCAGCACATGTTGTGAGGCTCAGACTCACAGAGGCTCAGGCTCTTGACTCTGTGCAAAGTGTGTGGAAGATGAGAAAGCACATTCCCTTCTACCTGAGTTACATGAACTGTGTAAGTGAAGCCCTTCTTGTGCAGGGGCTGTATGTGACTCCCAGGCAGAGTCTGGCAACAAATCCATGACTGGGCACCAGCCCAAGCCTGAGAGGCTGTGAATCCTTCCCTTCCTAGTGGAAAACACTGCTGGCACAGCAGAAATCAGCTGCTGTATCTGTGTGCACAGGAGGGGAACACAGACAAAGATCAAAGCCAATTTACTGGAGCAAAGTTGGATCTCATCATTAGCAATGAGAAAAAGGATCTTTTCTTTTGTTGTAGACCCTTTTTTTTGTGACTCTGACCTTCCATTTTTACTATTTCTTCCCTCAGATTTGTGACCTCTTGCATTTTTTTATTCTTCTTATCGATCTGTGAAATTGTGTGGATATGTGTCTATCTTATGGTGCAGTTTGCAGGTACTGTGTTGCATGGGCCAAGAAATGTGCTGGTTGAAGACTTTGAACGTGAAACACATTCAAAGGGTCTGATTTTGCACCATGTGTGAAAATCAGACCCCTGTGAGGTTCCACATGTTAGATGTCTAAAGATGAGTGCACACAGATTCAGTGACCACCTAAAAATGCATTTCTTACCAGATCTCTTCAATTAAGAGAAGAAACTGAAAGAAACAAATGATGGAGTTTGTGTAAGTTATTTTCCTTTATTAGGGCATTGCTGCTCTGAGTATTTGGAAAGGGCTGTTTCTACTGATGCTCTTTGCTATTGGGACTCCAGTGCAAACAACCAGCTCTGCTACAGTTGGGATTTTTCCTGAATGTTGTTCTGACACTACACAGCATTTCAAAAGCAATTTTTGTAAACTTTTAGAACACTAAAGACTGATTGCTTTGAAATTTTAACAGTGTCAAATGTTTCTTCGAAACTGGGGACAGTAAAATGAAAGCTGAACAGGCACCTCTGCCCACACAAGCAAATTCTTTTTTGCATTTTCAAGTGTTTCTGCTGCTGGTTGCTATTGAAACTTTGAAAAGTCTTTCTAGTGCTTGAAGTGTGACACAAAAGAGGGACTGTTTCATTTTTCTTTTTCAAAGATGAGGAAATTTCAAAATTATTGAAGGCAATAAAGAGGAAAATGAAAAGCAAAACAGGAACAATTTTGAGATTATCAATTTTACAGCGTCACTGTGAGAAGGAAAGTGGAAAAAAGGAGAAAGTCTCTCTCTATGTATGTATCTTGATTTTGTCAAGCTTCACATTTGAATTCTTTTTTAAAGGTTCTGATTTGCAATAATAGCCATTTGTCTTTGAAATCCAAATTTCAATTTTCAGGTAGTTTTGAGATTAAATCTGGCTCTTTTTTTTTTTTTTTTTTTTTTTTTTAAGAATCCCTTCTATGTGTGAATTGTCTTTTGCCATTTAAAGAATTCTACGTATGGACAGTTAAATTAGAAGTAACTAGTAATATGTCAATTGATTATATGCCTTTGATTCCAACAATTCTCTGTCCCTGAATTATGAGAGAAAATTAACTTAACTTACTCACTAGAAATAACTATCTTGTGCCTGTTCCTGTAAGCCAAGACTGTCATCTGCAAACGTGAATAAAGACTAATTATGTTCCATGCACTGAGTTTCAGGGAAATTTCTTGCAATATGTAGAAGTAATCATGTGAAAATATGTTGGCAGGTTGGGACTGTATTCTCCCCCCCAAAAATAATGCAGTTTCCAGGTGGTAACTCTCTGATATTATGTGTATTTTTGTTTTAACACAATGAATACTCAGCAGCAGAGTAATATTGCTCGCTGCCTTTTCCTTCTAATATTGTTCATGGCAGAAATCCAATTTATACAGTGCAAATAATCATTATTTCCAATAGGCTGAGGATCTTTCCTGGTAAAAGCATAACCAATGCCTTCTACTCCTACTTGTGTCATTCATGATCTTTCAATGATGTGACTGAGCATATAAAATCCATTACCATGGAAGGATTGTGGAAAGGGGGGAAAAAAAAGAGAAAAAAGGGAACATGCCTAGTGCTATGGGGCACAGGGAATTAGAAGCAAGTAGAAAAACAAGTGGAAAAATGCAACAAGGAAGCTTAACACACTGAAGAATACGGAGTGCTCGTGGCCCTGGGGACGCTCTGGAATTGGTGACTTAGTGGCGTGGAGGAGTGAACTTAGTGGTGGGGGAGTGAACTCTTGTACAGCACTTATGTCAGGGGCTTGCCACATTCCCAAACCCTAGACTGCTTTTGATGTACAAAGGACTTCAGCAGCAATCCATTTCTCACCTGGAAGTCTTCAGGGCCTTTGTGCCAAGCACAGCTCTTCAATTGTCTCTTGCAAGAGGACTCCAGCAGGATGCTAAAGCAAGAGCATGTTTTCATCGCCGACTTTGCGAATGGGAGTGACTCATGTGCCATCTGTTTTGTCCCTCCACCCCATCATATGTGCTCCCTGTTTGTGCTGGTTAATGCATTTGCTATCTATTAAAGGGAGAGGAAACTTGGGAACAGTCAAAACAAATATGCCTGAGAGAAGCTGAAGTTTTGAAAGGGCTGGTTGGAAAGCCACTCTCGCTTTCCATGGAGACATGAAGTTCTGGGACAAGAACATGCCAGGTGACAACTCACTGCAACCTGACAGTGGGGCAGGGATTTCTGAGGGTCTGAGAGATGTCTGTATTGTGCAAAGCAGACACAATAGAGTGCACTGAATACTCCGTGCCATGTCTGGGCTGGCATATCCTGCTCCTCTGTGCCTGTTGTTACAGCCCCGTGGTGGTTAGGTATCACTGTCCTGCTCCAGTGGGAATTTTGACAGTGTGGATTTGTGTGCAGTACAGAGAAGGGGAACAGGGAGCTTCAAAGTGTTTGGAGGAGACCATTCAGCCATTGTAAAAACTGGGGAGGGGAACAACACATGAAAAGGGACAGCTGACAGTTTCAGAAAAGCCAAAGAGCCATTCAATAACTATCTAAATGGTGGGACTTCTGCAGGATGCTGAAATCTTACCTGGGGCATAAAAGGTGCTTGAATAAAAGAATGGAAAAAAATTTCCATCAAGAGCACTAAAATACAATGACAGCACCTCCGGCTCGTTCTGCAGCATAAACTCTGCATGATGTTGGCACTAAAACTTGGACTCTGAAATCACTAAGCCTTGTAACAGACTCAAAAGACCGATGCCAGAATAAACTGGAAAACTGGATTACTGGTGGCTTGGTCATGCAATGGGCTGAAATATTGCCACACTTTTTGCCTCTGAGGTCATAGTGTTCAGTTAAAGAGCCCATCAAGATGTCAATAGCCCCCTCTGAGGAGAAGGGCTATGCTAGGGAGTAGCCAGAGCACGGCACATTCCACACGTGTTCTAAACACTGTCTAATATTACCACAGTATGCTGGTGACAGTGCTTTCTAACAGGACATTAATAGATAGTATCATTGGAGGAGAATCAGTAACAACTTGAGCTCTTCTTAAGCATTACATTATGACAGTAGGCAAGAAGCAGAAGCAGGGCCAAGGAATGTCTTACTTGAGCACAGCCTGCTCAAGGAGCAGCCTTCCCTCAACACATGCCATCTTTCCCTTTCCCTTTTCTGTCACGTGCTTGTACAACATCCTTCCCAGGTTTTAAGATTTTATATACAAGTATATTGTGGCAGAAGTGCAAGACATGCTGTACAAATGTGTTAGAAATACATCTCGATTTTCCTGTTGTTTCGTGTCCTCCTCAGTGGGCAGCCTGACTCGGTCACACACAACACCCCACGAAGAGCTCAAAGAGGTTTGGTGACATAGTTTCAGCCTCCCAGCTCAAGCCTAGGCAGGAGCCAGGATGTGTCACAGTCGTGCTCTAACTGGTTTATGTTTCTCCTTAATCAGTGGAAATGTTACCTAGCTAAATGAGAATGAGGAACAAACTGTACCTATCACCAGAAAAGCTCCCTTGAAAACAGTTTCCAAACATATGCATGAGGTAATGAGCCTGTTTCCCTGACTATGTGTCACAGCACTCTGTGCTATTCTGGTTGTGTTTCACAAGCTGGCATTGCTTTTTATTATGCTCGCTCCTGGTCTGCTCTGAGTCAGTCAGTCTGCACAATCTCAGGCTGCTTTTGTGAGAAACCACAGTTGTGCCAGTCCCACACCACGCTTCTGGATGGAGCATGGCTTTCAGCTCTCTCTACTTTTTCATTTTTCCCTTTCCCATCTCTAGTTATATCTTCCTTTGCATCATGATGTGAAACTGTTTGTAATGGGGAAAGATGCACAAACCATCCCAGTTTCCCTCCCTCTTGTTCCTTGCCAGGAACAACAGCCACAAATACACAGTGGTGTCATTCAGAAGAAGTAAAAGTGCCTTTAGGAAATAAGTGCAAGGTGTTGTTCAGAAAGCTCAGCCATTTGCTTATGAAATCTCCAAGAGCTGCTTGTGCATTACATCAGCTTTCTCAACAGTTTACACATCTTTTTTTTTTCCCCTCTGGAAATATTTGTCATAGTAGATTATTTTATTTAGTGCTGCTGTGTGTAAAATGCAGAATGTTAATACTTTATTTGGCTAAACATGCATAATTTGGGAAGACAGGTGAAGTGATGGATTAATCATCAGGCTTTTAACTCTCAGTCTTGTTAGCTGCAGTTTTAAATGTTGTTTATTTGAAATTACAGTGTGGGTATGATGTCTAAGTGGAAGCTCTTTACATATATAAATTAAAGCTGCTTTTGCTCTTAGTAATAAGCTAAAGGATTGATTTAAAATCTGTCATTTTCCCTCATACCTGGATGTGCAGACAGACTTATCACAAATAACTCAATGGCAAAGCTACAGCTGCTACAACGGCAATGACATTTCCTTTCTGCTTTCCATGAATGTCTCTGAGCCTTGACCTACAGAACCTTTCCTACTTATTGTGGGAAGGTAATTTTACAGTAAAAAAAAAAATTACAGACATATGGAGGCATGGCTGTGAGTCTTTGGCATAGAAATAAATTGAATCCAATTTTGCTGCTCTCATTGAGTGATATAATCACCCTTTATACAAGTCACAGCTGTCCCAAGTCACCTTCCTCAGTATCTGTTCACAGATTTTGTGCTTAAGACATCTCAACTTCAAAAGAAATTCTTCTTAAGAAAGCATAAGGCATTGTCTGGGAAGGTAGGGGTGCAGCTGCTTTGAATTTGTGCTGTGGAAGAGAGAGGTAAATACTGGTTTTGTCAGAATGGCAACTGAGCCAAAATAATGGAAAAATGTTCATCTGATGCTGAGCCAAAAAGGGTATTTTTAAGGATTCTTTAGTGAAACTTAAATGCTTAAACTAAAGAGATTTTTCAGTTTGGGACTATTTATCCCTTTTAACCTTTTTCTGCTTTAGATTTTGTTTAGATAAATAGTGTTATTTCAGAGAAATTGTTTGCTTTGTTGTCAGATGGAAGATGTAGGTATTTCTGAAATGAAGCATTGATTAAGCAGCACCCAAATACTGTGCTTTGATGTAATATTCCCAGTATTTTTCAGCTCTATTTTACAACAAACTTTTTAGTTCCCAGGGATATTTTGCCGAGTTGAGGCAGAGGCTGGTCTGGGTCAGTCAAAGACAATAAGCTGAAAATCCTTCCTAAAGGAGTTAGAGAGAAGAGTATTTTGAGAAGCAAATCCTTCTTTCTTGACCAGTGCTGGAGGGAAGCTGTTGATTAAATGGTCTTTAGTGATACTGGATGATGCTCTTCTACATTCTACTCCTGGGAAATGATATTTATTATCCTTCAGATCTGAGGAGAGCTACAAAGACCTATGTTGCTAATTGGTATAGCAGCTGGCATTTAGTTATTTGTTGCCAGAGACACACACTTTGCATTTCAGGGTTCTAATGTTTCAATTTCATTTGTGACTGTGCTGTCTGGAGGCGAAAGCTGTGATGTCTGTGTTCAAGCCCAGCCTGCTCACAGCACTGAAGATGCACTTTGCCTGCCAGAGTGTATTTCCCCATCCTTGGGAAATATAATTACCATGAACAAGGAAAGGAAGTGTGAGGAAATCATGCTGAGCCTCCTGGTGGTTTGGGGACATGATGCTGCAGCACCCTTGCCACCACTCCCAGTGCATGGCTTGGCTGTGTGCATCCACCTTAGTTGAAGTCCACTTCAGCATGACTTTGACAGGAGAAACTCTGTAAGACAGCATTTTCTGGAGTAAAACAGGAGATGAAGACTTGCCAGCATTTATCATCCGACAATAAGTAAGTAAACAGGTTGGCAGCAGCATCTCAGATTATCTCCTCTGTGCTTGGGTCTGTGTTATATTTCAGCTGAGCTCATGATGGGGGAGAAGAACTTGTGTTTATTTTTATCTTCAGCTTTCACACTGACAGTTGTTTCTGTTCCAAGAGACAGTGGTGCCTGTAGCTGGACCAGGCTGGAAGGTGTTGGGCTCCAACACAGGACTTCTGGGGAGTCACCTTGCTGTGCAGGAGCATCATTTCCAAGGCAGCTCAGATATGCTCTTTTCCAGAGCACATGGTTTTATCCTCCTATAATTTGCCTTCCTTGGAGGAATTTCTTCTAAACTGCTTTTTATCTGCTTTTCTTTTTCCAAATCATTGTTGCAATTGTTCATACTTGGCTGTGTTTAGTTTGTATTTCTACAGATTTCCTGCACTGAATAACCACCATTTTATTTTAATTATTGGAATACAATATGAAAAAGAGTTGGGGAGAAAAGGAATTGGCTGTGAAATTATGTATTCATAGCACTGGTTTCTTGTATTTGCCAACAAGTTTTTCTCTTGCACAGATAAAGGTATTTTATCCTATTCATTCTTGTTTGTTTTAATGCATCAGAATCTTGTTTTCCTTCCTTCCTTCCTTCAACTTTTCCATTTATGTAACATTGCAATTGCAATTTACTGCACTGGAATAGGAACTGTTCAAGCTCAGTTTTGCCCTAGTCTGAGCCTCTGTACTTTTTGGAGGACAGGATTTCTTGGGTGAGTGGATTAGTGTCTCTCTTTGTTCTGTCCAGGGTTTCATCAAATTGCTGCTAAAATCATAAGAGATAAAATCTTTGGCAGTTAAAACTACAGATTTTTGGGCTGCTGCCTTTTGCATAACACACACTTGGGACCTCTGGGTGTTATCTGGAGTCTGAGAATTTTATTGGATTTATTTTCAGATTTACAATAAAGAGATGGACTCCATTTGGGAAGCAAGTTTATTGTCACCCTCAATGGCCTGTTTGTCACTGTGCACAGGAGGATTTTAAATCTGCACTTTAGAAGATAAGAATGAATAGAAATTCTGCTGGTTGTGCCCCCTTTGGCTCCAGGATTTTGTCCAGACATCTGAGCTGTAGAAACAGGGAGACAGAAGCAGATTGACCACGTTGTTTTATCAGCCTCTTCAATGTGCAGTATTTTGAATAAACCCCTGTTTTCTTGCTATGTTACTCCTGTTCCACATCTGCTTCCCGACCTCACTTGTGTGCTGCTCTCAGCTTTGCTGCAGGAAACACAGAGCACAGTGTTGATCACAAACACTGCTACAGACGCTTTGATTTAGCCAAGAGCAATTGCAAAATGGGACTGTGTCTGCCAGACAAACACATGGTCCAGGTCAGAAATAGGTTAATTAAAAGGAGATAAGCAGGGCAGGGAGTCCTGAAACAGATAATATTAGTTGGCATGATCTTGACTTTGAAACTTACTTAATAGTTTTCCTTTTCAGAGAGTTTATTTATGTTCTAAATCTTATTCTTTTGGGCAAGGAGGAGAGGAAATGTGATTAAATGAGATTAAATGGCTTTTAATTCACATTTTTCCTCTTTCCAGCTCTACGCCTGCTACTCCTTGTGTTGAAGTCAGTGCTCTTGCATTCAGTGGGGACAGAAACAGAGCCTGAATAAATCATTGAATGCAGTTCAATGAAAAGTGCTCCTTGTGGAATTTCAGAATTGTGATGACACTGGATGCAGCAAACTCTCATTTAACATGGGCAAAAGACTGTGTGTGCTAAAGCACAAGCTTGTACATTTGCTTAATTAAAGTTCCTGGAGTCAAGGGTCGGGGGAGGGATGAAGAAGGGAAGGAGGAATGGAGGGAGAGAGGGAGAGAGGAAAGGAGGAAAAAGGAAGGGAGAGAGAGAAGGGAGGGAAGAAAACCTATGGCAGCTCAAAGCATTTTGCCTGAGAAGGACAGAAGGCAGCATCAAATCTCTCCCAAGTCCTGTCACCTTTTTCATGGACAGGATTTATGCTTGCAAATCCATAGCCAGAGTTACTTCATGGCTTATGCAGGCACTCAAGTACAAATGTCAGGTCTGGTTCACCTTATCCATACTTAAACTCATTATAGTGGTAACAAGTTCTCTTCAGCTCTCTTGTTGCATGGAGATAAATTTTTGTTCTTCTACCAGCGGGATGTGCCCTTTGGTGACACAGCTAACTGCTTGGAGCTGTAGTGGCCTATACAGATGGCCCAGAGATCAGAGAAAGCTATTAATGAAAATAATTTTCCAAGTGTACCTTCAGGGGGTTGCAGCATATGAGCAGCAGCCACCTGTGGTGCAGGGGGTGGGAATGCAAACATCAAAGCATGTGGTGTGTCTGCAGCAGGGTGTCAGGACATCGAAGAACACCAATCCCAGCCTTGTCAGAGCTGACAGCCTTGTCTGGCTGTAGATGCCCTGACTGGGATGTCAATACTCTCTGAATTGCATAGGCTTAGGTAGCCCCCTGAGACAATGAAAGGATGCAGGCTGCCTGGTTGCCAGATTCAGCATTCCTTGTGGCATAGATCTTTCAGACTTGAAGTTTAGACTGGAAGACTCTAATTCTTTCAGCCACAGAGGAAGAAAAGAATTTCTTTTCTCTACAAGTCAGATGGTCTATGAAATGAACTTCTCAGGACTTTTTGGCAGCAAGAGGTATGTTTTTTACTGAGTTGCATTCTTCACATATTGACTATGCTTCCCAAGAAATTACAAATACATTTAACATTCAATTGGCCAAATTTCACTATCAATTTTCTGATTTTTGCCTTTGAAGAAGGATCTTACAATGGTTAGTGATTGGGCAATAGAATGACAGAAGAAATTCAGTGTCAATGGATGCAAGATGGTGCAAGGAAGGGAAAAGCACTCCAGTTACATACAGAATGAGAGTTTCTAAATTACCTTCTGATGTTCAGGAAAGAGATTTGGGAGTCATTACTGATAAGTCTCTGTGAAAATCAGTTCATTGCTCAGCGGTGATCAAAGAGATTATTAGGAATTGTTGGGGAAAGAATAAGGAACAAACAAAAAAATTAGTTATGCTACCACATACATTTATGATGTATTTTTATCCTGAATACTATATAGTGAATTCATCACCACAGCTTGCAATGGAGAACTGAAGGTGGCCCAGAAAAAGGAAGAAGCAGGCTCAGTGAATGGAGTGAGTTTTGTGTGAGGAAAAGCAAAATACCCTGGGTATTTTCATCTTGGGGAAGAGATGAAACCTGATAACATCATGAATGGTAATGGGTAGTTGAGGAAGGAGATTAATTATCATTCCTGACAATATAAGAATAAGGGCTGATGAAATAATCAGCTGGGTGTTTAAAAAGGGAGCACTTCATCACCCAGCATGGGGTGAAGTTGTGCAAGTCATGGCCACGGGATATTATGGAGATCAAAATAAATGGGTTCAAAAGCTGATGGGGCAATTTGGCAGAGCATATGGCTATCAGTGGCTGTTCAAAATGATATTCAGGATGAAACCCCAGAAGTTACTATGCACCAGAAGCAGGGGAGGGTCACTCAGTGCCTGAATTACTTCTCATATGCTTTGCTTGAGTGTTTTCTTCTGACCACACTCAGGGGACAGAGCCAGGTGAGTCCTTGTTCTTCAGTATGATGACATGTTGATGGCTGTTCATCTACTATGCTTTTAAAATTTATGACTGAAGTGTATTTATTTTTAGTTGTATGCTTTTCCACATCTTCCATCACCCTCCCATGTGGGACACATAAATGTATCAGTGTATTTGTCCCTCACAGCTCTTCAAAATGCCAGAGAAACAACCAAATCCCCATTTACAAGGGGATCGTTGCCCTGGGAAGAGTCTGCTGGAATGGGAACTGACTCCCTCCTCCTCCTCACACCCTGTGTGGTGCCCTGGAGAAATGGCCATGCAGCTTCTTGCCGTGCCAGCCCTTCTCCTGCCACTCCTCCCAGTCCTTATGCCTAAGGCACAGAGAGGAGGAAAATAACCCCCCCCAGTGCAGCAAAACCTTCAAGTCCTTCACTGAAGTGAAGCCTACGTGGTTTGGTCAAAATCCAGCAGCACATCTGTGGAAGAGGTGGGAGCTGGATCCAACCCTTTGCTGACTGGGATAGTAACCTGTAATTACAGCTGTCAGACGGTAAGACACCTAATATATCCTTCTTCAGTGTTCTTTTTTATCTTGGTGTATCTTTCTCTTGTATCCAGCATGCTGTAATTCTGGGGTTTTCCCTTTATAGCAGTTAGTTTCTCACCATAGTCCCTGACCACAAATACTTTTGAGTGGAACATCTGGTTCTAATGTGAGCTCTAGAAGTTTTACTTTCTGCAATATTCCATTTTTTTCCCAAACAATATTTTTTCTCTTGTGTTTGCCCAGAAAAGCTTGTAAGCTGATCAATATTTGAAGCAACTAAGGGTCCATTTGAGAACAAAGACTCCAAAAGGCATATAAATGATTTCCCAGAACTCGAGGCCGTTGCAGAAGAGGTAGTTTGCAGATCAGCCATGCACATGGGAACTCTGCAGGGCTGCTTTCATCCTCTTTCTCCATGCTGCCCTTCCCCACAGGTTCTATCAGTTACCATAACTGCAGAGGCATTCTCAGCTTGCTTCCTTGCTGGTGATCCCACATAACTTCTTGGTTTTTTTAGTTCTCCTTCACTTCTAGCCAAACCCCTCCAAATGCTCAGGGGAGTAAGTATTGCTCCCTGGTTCCTTCTGTTGTTTCTCTCTGCCACTACAGCTGCTTTTTCAGAATTACAGGCCTAGGAGTCATCCTGAACTCTGTGAGTAAACAAACCTTCACCTACTTACAGGGGAAGCACTGGTCGGCATAAAAGAGGCTGTGTAGCCAGTAAAGTGGAGATACAGGATGAAGCAGGAATGTTTAATATACTTTCAGGCCTGGGAAACATGAAAAGGCTGCTGAACCCCAGAGAAAACTCAGTGCTCTTTTGGTATGTTTGCAATACAGATGATGTAAATAATGTATAGCTCCTGGAAGGAGTGTAGGAATATATAAAATTTTATGTAGGGGAGCACTGCACGCATGTGGGAGATTCAGATGCAGCTACAAATCACGGGCTGGATGCCAAACAGTGAAATGGTGCCCACTGTAAACGAGGCTCGGGGACTGAATTACTTAAGTAATTAAAGTCGATTGTGACTCACATGCTGAAAGGGTAAATTGTGCACTGCCACAATCCACCAAGTTATTTAATTTTGGAAAACCAAAGCTCCTCAGTGACGGGGGAGGAGGATTTATTGTTCTATTATTTTATCTCTGCAAGCCAAGCTGTAGGCAAATATGATCATGGTTTTTTAAGAGTTTGCCTGAGCAGGGTTGCCTTGCTGGCCAGCCACTTCATCATTAACATAAGGCATGGAGAAATAGAGCATGATTCAAACACATGGAAAAATGTAGCTGAACCATTTTAAATCTTTTAGGGCTTTTGCTGTTGAGAAGTGAACAAAGCTGTGCATACTTTGAGGAGTCGGTTGTCCAGCCATGTCTGGCTGGCAGCTGAGCTGCAGCTGTGCAAGGTGGAGCTTCCTCTGCTGAGATGCTCCCACCCATCCCAGCGTGGGCACAGAAGCACAGGATGAAGGAGCTCAGGGTTTCAGCCTTCAAGGAGGTGAGGCTGAAACCCCACTTGGCTTCCAAGAGCCTGCTCCACAGATTTCTGTGTCCTGCAAAGCTATTTGTTTTCTGGAGCCAAAGGCTTGCTTTTCCAACTCTTTTCTTTGGGGTACACATGGGATCGAGCTGCTCTGTCTCTTTGCACAGCCACTGCCCCAGACCCCCTTTATTCTTCTATAAAAAACAGAGGATAGAAGAGCAGATCCCAACTCAGCTTCTGCCTCCCATTCTATTAAAATGTGTCCCAGCCCATGGCAGAGAAGTTGGAGTGAGATGATCTCCAAAGTCCCTTCCAACCTAGGCCACTCTGTGTTTCTGTGATTCCCAATTCACCCTTTTCATAGTGTTCCTCCTGATGTCTTTTTCAGTGTTCGAGTCTGCAGCTACTCATTTTTCCCTCTGCTCACCCATCCATTTAATGCTTAGCATGACCATGAATATTTGCCATATGGGCCTGTCTCTTGATATGTTAATCTGCCCTGAATTTTGGGTCAGTAATTAGCAATAAGAACAATTATAAAAAAAATTTGTCACACTTGAAATAAAACAGAATTATTTATTTTATCCCTTCAAGGCCATATTCTTAATAAAGCTTCTTGCACACCTGAGAAAATGCTTATACTGAGATTTTCTTCTGACTCTGTTGAAATGATGCCAATAGGACAGAGATTCCCTCTGTAATCATTTGCCTGATTTTCATGCCATTTAGCACATGGAAAATACGGTGAAATAGAGGAAAATATTTTGTGTTGCTGGAGGTCAATAGAAATTTCAATAATTTTAGAAATGTGTTGTGGAAAACTAGCTGGCTGGGATAGTTGCACCAGGGAGACCTTGGTCACTTTGAAAAGCAGCCAGCAGTCTCTTTGAACCCTCCCCAGAAATATCTTGCAGCTTGAAGTCTGGTCTTTGGTGGAGCAAAACTGCTGCTGTGCTGTGCCAGTCTTGCCCTGGAAGCTCCAGGAGGATGGTGGCTGGGGAAGAGCTTTCATGGCGATGGAGAAAGCCAGGGGAATTGGCTGAGAGAGCTCTGAAGGAGCAAGGATGCCACTTTTTGGTGTTTTCTGAATCTGCATGACCCTCTCTTCAGTATCAATAATCCAACAGACAGCTACAAAGTAGGCACTTACTCTGTCTGCTGCTTTTTCAGGTGATTGCAGGGGTCACAGCCCTGGGTCACCCCCTTAGTGAAGCTGAGTGGTGCTGCTGGGATCTGACCTGGGGTTCATGCACAGCAGGGAAACCTCACGAGGGGTGGGATGCTGCCAGCACCTGCCCAGGAAATGCTTCTCAGAAGCCAAAGGGATCAGGTTAGAAACTGAAGCAATTTAATCACCATTTTTTGCAAGAAATGCTTCCACAGATAATTTTGTCCTCGTTTATTAAAGCTATTCTCTGATCTGAAAAGAAAAATCTCATTTTATAGGAATAGTGATTTCTGGAAAAGGTATTTTGAACTCATTTAGGCGTAGCTGGCAAATTTTAATTATAGATGAACACTTGCTTTAGCAGTTTTTAGTCATATTTTACTCCTCTGAAAGCGTGGTGGGTCTGAGTCAGCAGGATGCACAGCTGACTCCAGCCCAGGGGGAGGCTGGGCAGAGCAGACTCGGCTGCCTCCAGATGTTGTGCACTGTTTGCTTCTCAGTGACCTTTTCCATCCCTCTTGGAGAACTAGGTGACATACAGATTAGGACTAATTGTTTTTTAGAAGGGAGAATGTGGATAACAAAAATTACTTGGAGGAGTACAATTTCTGGAGGTCTGACTCAACAGGGTCTGCTTCACTTAAAGCACTGAGAGATTATTGAAATAAGACAGGTGTCCAGGTTTCATTGAGGAAAATACTTTAAGCTGTTTTCCTAAGGAGCAATGGCTGGAAGGCCATAGTTGGCTTATTTTGAGAGAAAGAGCATTGGAATCAGAATGAAGAAAACACAAAAAATGAAGGCAGTGTGATTTTGATGTCAGATTTGAATTCTCCTTTTTTGAGCAGATTAGAGGTTGGTATTTTGGACACATACCTAAAAGACTGACATTTTGGAAGGAAATGAAGTGAAAGAAAGAAGGAAATCTGCACCTTGAGTACAGAAACAGGGTTTTACCATGCCTTGGAGGTGGGGAAGCAGATTAATCTTTCTCCAGTCTCTCTCTAAAAGACAACGTATACATGCTATAGGCTTAAAACACTAGAGGTGTATAAGTTTTTGACAAAAGTTTAGTTATTTTACCTGTCATTGTGATTTATGCTTCTTAGAAAATATAGATCTGCAGTTGGAAGAGAAAAGCCACATGGCAGACTATTGCCAAAGAAACAAAAACATAAAATATAGGTGCCAAACAGCTTTTATACAAACAAAAGGAGCAGAAAAACTGCCTCTGATGCATCTGCATGCTTTTATGAAAGAATATGTACCTGGCTTTTAACCCCCCTTCAATCCTTCTGAAGAGATTGGCTGTCTTACAACCTGTGCTCAAGGTGTTTCCCAACGACTTCAGGTTTGATTAAGATATCAGTTTACAGAAATAAATATGTCTAACCCTGTGAATAACTCCAGATCTGGCATTAATTTTAAGTGCTATCATGTATTTTGAATGGCTGAAATACTGTGTGATGGAAAGCATCTGCTGGGCAGGGACTGTCATAACTGTGAAGTCAGTCATGACTGAAACCCCATATCCTGCTCAAGAAGCACCTGCTGTTACCTCAGTCCTACAATGGCAACCTCTGGAGCAACCCTTACTCAGTCAGACAAACAGAACCTTGTCCATTTTGGGCCTCCCAGGTGGTGGGTGTGGGGAGGCTCCTCAGAAACCTGCCATTACCTTAAGTGTCTACTTATTTAAGGACATAACAGTCATATAATTTTAAAAGCCTTAACCCTGTCTGACCAACCTGATCTCTTTTTATGATCAGGTGACCCACCTGGTGGATGAGGGGAAGGCTGTGGATGTGGTCTATCTGGACTTCAGCAAGGCCTTTGACACTGTCTCCCATAATATACTCCTGGAAAAGCTGGTAGCCCATGGCTTGGACAAGTGTACCCTCTCCTGGATTAGGAGCTGGCTGGAGGGTCGGACCCAGAGAGTGCTGGTGAATGGAGCCACATCCAGCTGGCGGCCGGTCACTAGTGGTGTTCCCCAGGGGTCCATGTTGGGTCCTGTCCTGTTTAACGTCTTTATTGATGATTTAGATGAGGGGATTGAGTCCATCATCAGCAAATTTGCTGATGACACCAAGTTGGGAGGGAGTGTCGACCTGCTGGAAGGCAGGAGGGCTCTGCAGAGGGATCTGGATAGACTTGAGAGATGGGCTGATTGCAATGGGATGAAGTTCAATAAGGCCAAGTGCCGGGTCCTGCACTTTGGCCACAACAACCCCATGCAGCGCTACAGGCTGGGCACAGAGTGGCTGGAGAGCAGCCAGGCAGAAAGGGACCTGGGGGTACTAATTGACAGGAAGCTCAACATGAGCCAACAGTGTGCCCAGGTGGCCAAGAAGGCCAATGGGATCCTGGCCTGGATCAAAAATAGCGTGGCCAGCAGGACCAGGGCAGTGATCCTTCCCCTGTACTCTGCATTGGTGAGGCCACACCTTGAGTATTGTGTTCAGTTCTGGGCCCCTCAGTTCAGGAAGGATATTGAGGGGCTGGAGCAAGGCCAGAGAAGAGCAACGAGGCTGGTGAAGGAACTGGAGCACAAGTGCTGTGGGGAGAGGCTGAGGGAGCTGGGGTTGTTTAGCCTGGAGAAGAGGAGGCTCAGAGGTGACCTCATCACTGTCTGGAACTCTCTGAAGGGAAGTTCTAGCCAGGCAGGGGTTGGTCTCTTCTCCCAGGCACTCAGCAGTAGGACAAGAGGGCACGGGCTCAAGCTCTGCCAGTGGAAATTGAAGTTGGAGATCAGAAAAAAATCCTTCACAGAGAGAGTCATCAGGCATTGGAATGGGCTGCCCAGAGAGAGGGTGGATTCACCATCCCTGGAGATTATTAAACGCAGATTGGATGTGGCACTGAGTGCCATGATCTAGTTACTGGACTGGAGTTGGACCAAGGGTTGGACTTGATGATCTCAGAGGTCTTTTCCAACCCGATCAATTCTATGATTCTATGATTCTATGATTCTGTTTGAAAGAGTAAATGAGGAAAGAAACAAAATTCTCTAGCTTTTGTTAGAGGGGGGAAAACTCATTTTGTCTATTGTGTAAGCATTTAATCTAACACAGGCTGCTGAAGTGCACGCCAGGGACAACTGCACATGGCTGGTGCAGGAGTGTGTGCACTTACACACATGTACACACATACACATGCTCTCACACACATTCCTGCTGCTGAGGCCCAACTGGGAGCTCCACTGGCAAGCAGTGGATGAATGAGAACAAAAGGACATCTGGGATGGAGAGGAGAGGAGCAGAATTGTCTCTGGGAGCAGAGGTGACAGCAAAAACAGCGGTTTGGAGGAAGAGGCAGAGGACTGTCCTGAGGACTCTGCGATGCCTCTGGCTGCTCCCCACTTGGTGTTTGCTTACCCATCACTTCCCCATGCTGGAACTGATGTGCTTTTAAAATAGGAGATGGCATGTTTCTTGCTCCCCATCTCCCTTTTTGCAGTTTCTCACAAAAATGCTTCAGCAGGATGATCAGCTTGCACAGACTTGTCCAAGTCTGGAAATGTGAGTACCTGAACTCAGCTTCTGGTCCTGTTACAGGACAAATCAGTTCCCTTACTTGGGAAACAAAGCCTCAGCTTGGCTGTACACATTTTCACTAATATCTTGTGGACATCTGCTACAAAAAGAGGCTGTGATGGGTTATCTGTATTCTCATCCATGACAAAATTAGTAACTTAATGAGAATTTAGCATGGATGCGGTAGGTCTTATTCCACACAGGAGAACTTGGGTTAATTGATTGCGTTAATCACATCCTCCCCCACTCATCTTAATCCCTACATTTAATTTTATTTGTGTTGTGCAGGTCCCTTGAGGAGCTGTGCTTGATCTGAGCACATTCAGACTCAGTTAAGTTTCTTGACAGACCAAGAGGAGTGGAAGAATGCACTGAGCATGCAGCTCAATCCGTGGCAGAAAGGACAGAAGGGAGAAAAACTAAAAGAATTCCAGATGCAAAATTCAAAGTGTAAGTCCCAGGGCTTGTCATTCTCATCATTATAAAATTACTAAATAGATATGACTGTTTTAGGAAATAAAACAGATGGGAGCAAGCTCTCCCTCACTGAAGGATATGAGCAAGGTAGCACTACCTGTTCACATACTGATGTGTTTTCTTCTCCTAGGGCTGGGTGGCCTTGCCCATGTGGCCAGACAAGGGTGCCTGTGTCTCAGTGCTGCTTCTGGGCCATGCACAGAGGCTGCGTGGCAGAGTGCTGATGGATATGAACCTAAACCATACCAGAGAGTGCACTAATGTATAAACACTGTGGGCAGTCACAGGTGGCGTTTGAGCCCAGGCCATGGCCCTGTTTGGTTTGCTAGTGTTGACATAACTCATGGGACTCCAATCTGTGGGCAGCACACTCTCATTTTGTGAAGGATGCAGTAAGGACAGGCTGCTATGTGGGAATTTCAGATCCATCTTTGAAATCTGTCACTTTTGCAACTTCAATTCAAATTCTTAATGTTACTCTAATACAGCTCTTTGTGGCATAATTTCTTTTAACCTTAATTAGGGGTTGAGGGACATTAGCCCAGCAAATTCCTGGAGGAACAAAAAAAATCCCCCGCCTAGTCTTTTTCTTCATCATTTTTTGTAAGTCAAGTAGTTAGCAGGGATTTAGAGGAGGTAATTTTACCCTTGACAATAAATTGGCAATCATTTGTGATGAGGCAAATAGACATTCAAGCTGGGCAGAGAACCTCAAGAGATTATAAAAGAAACCTGCTGATGTGCAGGTTTCTGACTTTCTGGTGTCAGCATTAAGTGACACTATTCAGGTTAAACAAACCTTTTTTACTGTGTGAATAAAGCTTTGCTTCCAAATGCCTTTTTTTGTACTTGGTGAGCAAGACATGAGGATTTGTGTGGACAGATATAAAGCCATGTGGTTCATCCGCATGCTGAATATCAGCCACCCCCATCCACTCAAGTTCAGTTGGTTGCAGGAGTCAGTCAATCTGTAGGACAGTTATAAAAGCACAAAGCACAGAGTATGTGGACCAATGTGTGCATTGTTGACACTTATAAACAGGGTGAAAAAAGCAACAGCCTCAGGAAATGCTGATTACATCCATCCCCCTGGGATCTGAAATCCAAACATGGGTGACCACAGGTGCTAAAGGTTTGTGCTCTGCAATGTGGCTGCAAGAGACCAAGCAGTGTCTTGGGGGAGGTCAGACAACAGTGCAGGGAAGACCTTAAACAATACAATGTAAATAATTTTTTAAGCCATAAAGAAGATCTGTAAATCCACATAACCCCATTGGAAATCCCCTTGAAGGACCTTCATGGAGCAGTCCTGTTTGATTTCTTGCTACCAGCCCCCCAGGAACACCTCAGAGGTAAACAGACTGTGGCACTGCACACCAACTTGGGCTCTCTGCTGTCACTGTTAGGAACAGGCTCCCTCTCTGCTCCCCTGCCAGGGAGAGGAGATGCTCCAGCCCAGCTGCCCATGGACTGACCAGCAGAACAGGTTTCCTGCAGGTGCCCTGTGCACTCGTCCCACAGAGAATTTCTCTATGGACTTCACAGCAGAGCTACACTTTCTCCCTTCAGAGGTACACAATGCTGAGAGCCAATGCACTCAACATACTTTGTAACAGGCTCTAGAAACTCAACAAATTTTAACTTCGGCAAGGTTGCCTTTATTGATGGTGTGTTTATTCTTGTTCTCTCCAGGCAAGTCTATTAACTCACTGATAACACTTAATCCTTGACCTGTTCACAGACAGATAAGCAGGCTGGTACCAGGTCTAGCCTCCCTAGCACAGAAGCATAAATTATAGCACAATATGAGAGATTCCTGAGGATCTGAGCAGTTCATATAATCCCAGAGGAATTAATAAATATGCTTTAAGATATTCCTTGAGTTGTAGCAGATTAATTTGTTGTTAATAATGTATCACATCTTTGAATGTTGTAATCTCATCCTAGCTCCAGGAAATTGCTGTGATCCCTTCTCCAAAGCTCTTAAAATGTGATGTTAGTCACAAATCTATTACTGAGATTAAAGAACTAAGAGAGTAAGGGGCACAGAATGATTCTGGTGAAGAGGAAGGTTACAGCTACAGGTTACATGCCCCTTTCTCCAGGGGAATCACATGACATTTAGGATAATTTATTTTTCTCCTGCTAACATAGATTAGAAGACACTTCCATGTTGGCATACAATGTGTGAACTTCAAAGGGAAAGTGTTTTGAGTAAGGAAAGAGTGATGAAAATTTTCCAAGAGAAGTGCCCATCCCATGAGCACCGTAGGCCCTTTTTCTGAAGTAGATGTTTGCATGTTTCAGCTGTTTTTGGCAACACTGAAGGACTTACCAGTTTCTAACAGGCTGCCCAGGCAAGTGGCTGAATCACCATCCTTGGAGGTATTTAAAAAACCATGTAGATGTGGCTTAGGGACATGGTTTAGTGATGGACTTAGCAGTGTTGGGTTAATGATTGGACATGATGATCTTAGAGGTCTTTTGCAGCCAAAATGATTGTATGATTCTCTAGGCCATGAATTGGAGTGAGAGACAAACAGCAACTTTCCTCAGCGTGCTACTTCACCCGCCACTGCTCCTGCAGATTCCCTGGGACAGCAATCCTCGCTGCCTTCCCAACCCAAGCTCGGTCTCACAATCAGCCCTTGCACTGGCAGGAACCAGGTGGTCAGGTCTTTCACCCAAAGCTGTCAAGCACACCTGAGGTAGTGGTGTAGCTTCTTGCTCTGGGCTGTATCTGTCTGCACTGCACAGTCTTCCTAAAAAAGAGTGTGAATGAGGAGCTGCTCATCATTTTAAATCCTCCAGTTACAGTTTCCTCAGCATGCCCCTTTTAAGCAGTGAATTTTGGCTGTTGCTCAGTGCCGTCCTACAGTTTGTGCACGTGTTATGAAGGTCACTAGAGATGGTCAAGGCTCTCCATTCATGACCTTTAGAAAAATTCAAGTAATTGCTTTGCCAAAATGGCATTGGAAATAGTAGGGTTTGTTTGGGGAAGAGTGGGAAAAGGAGGGTATCACTATAAGTCTTTTAGCAAACAGAGAAGAGATTACTTTGGGAAAGCCAGAAGAAAATTGTTATTAAAACAAACATGTTTTTCTGGATCTTCTTTCTGAGTTTTTGGCTTCTGAAAAGCAGTCTGTTAATTAAATTTAAAAATGCAAGAAGAGAAGAAAGTTTTGACTAATCCTAGAGCTGAATGTGGATTTGTTGGCCATTTGTAATTAAACATCTTGTCTCCTTCCCTCCCTGCCTTCCCTCTTTCCTCCCCTTTCCCTCCCTCCATCCTGAGTACAGATACCGTCATAGTTTTTGCAACTGTGTGAATTCTTGTCCAGCAACAGTTTCAAACGAACCCAACTAGGTGACACAGTAATGTTTAAAAAATGGCCTTTGAATTTTGGCTGAGGTGATTAAAAGAAAGCAACTTAAAAAGGACTTTAAAAGTATTAGGGGATTCAGCCTATCCAACAACACAACAAACAGCGTTTTTTTTTTTTATTTACTCAGTCCTCCTTCTTTTTAAATGACTTTTCCATAGAAATGTTTGCTAATTTAAATCAGGAAAATCACCAGCTATGTCAGTCTAATTTGCATCAATTAGTCACCCAGAAGTTGGTGCAATTCTATTTTGATCACGCAAAAAAGCAATAGCCTAAGGGTCTCTACAAAAAGGGACTAACACACAGCCATAATACATTGCTAAAAATACCTCAGAGGTGAGCACGTCTGCATAGACCATGGAGTGCTCCTTCTCCCTGAGGAGAAAGGTAAAAAGGAATCTTAATGAGCATATTTGTGAGAGTTTTTTTTTTTTGGAGGAGGGAAGTGGGACATGTTTTATTGGTTATTTTAATAACAACCTAAGAGGCATTTAAATATGAGGATACTCTTGTCTAAAATATAAAAGGGAGAAGGACAAGAAGAAGATAAACAGTAATCAAGTAAAAGGAAACATTACAATTATCAATTTGTTCTGCCTACCATTTCCCCGGTTAATACTGAAGATTTTATTCTGATAAGAGCACAGTAATTTCTACTCAAAGCAAATTTCAGGACTCTAAGAAGTAACAGAGCTGGCCTTAGCTTTTTGCCATCCTTTTCTGTGACAAATCTGTTGGCCCTAGAAGGCTGAGAGCAGGGCACTTTGTGAGAAATGCTCCTCTTCTTCCAAGGTGGGGGCATGTTTGTAGCTCTTGGGAGGAAAAAAAGCAGTGTGCATCTCCTCATTCCCTGGGAACGTTTTTCCTTTCTCATTGTTATTTGCCACATGGGGAAAGAACTAGGGATTTTTCAGTACAGAAATAATTGCAATTTCGGTTTCGATTTGTATTACCTGGAAATCAAACCGGAGCCTCCAAAGGGCAGGAGGGTCCACATGGCAGCTCTCTGGAGTCCCAGTGGCTACAGTGTGTCTGTCTATATGGAAAATATTTTTTAAAACATGCTTGCTATGAGGACTAAATGGCAACATGGGATGTCTGCCAATAACCTCAAATCTGTAGTGAGAAATAATTCAGTCTGCTTGCAAGATGAGTTCCAGCCTTCCTCTCCTGTATAGACTGTTGATTTCTCTGTGATTTGCTAAGAGTAGGTATAATACATATTTTATTATTAAGGCAACACCTTCCAGTCTAATCATGGTTCTTAAAGAAAATTTCCAACATTTTACTCACTGGCTCCCCAGTACCTTTCAGGCTTACTTTTAAACTTAGTATACTGTGGTAAGTACAGGTCTTCATCAGTGGTGGTAGCTTTTAGAATCAGTCTTTGCTAGATTTAGTTTCTTCTCTCCATATATTATCAAGTAGCTTGAAGACAATTCATGACCAGAAGGCTGCTGTGTGCCCTTGATGAGTTTTTCCAGCTTATCTGAGTCACTGAAATAGTTGAGCAATGAGCATTTAAACGTGGAAGTCCACAAGTATCAAGCCAAGTTTCAGCTGATGGTAAGTGAAGATGCAAGTGACATTTACCACTTGCTTCTTATCAACCCCTGCAACAGAGATGACAGAACACCTCCTTGAGAAAGGCCTCACTGTTCTCACAAACATGGAACTACTGAAGTTGGGCACAGGTGTTTATCTGTTGTAACAATGCCATGCATGAGTTTACACACCTGTAGTCAAAAATACATTTGAATGTTGTTTCTAGTTGCGTGTGGAGCAGAGGTGGATGCAACTTTCACACAAGCCATGTTGAATGGTGATGTGACATCATGGTGTGATGGAAAGATGATCCTCAAAGGAGCTGTAGAGTTGCCCAACACAGCATTTAGTATGGGAAAGGAATAAATGTCTAACCTGTGCAGATGCTACAGATTTGCATTGCTAAGGTGTTGGCATGTCACATCTCCTTGGACTCAGCAATGAAGGTTTAAAGCCTGGCACCCGTATTTTGTCAGTCAGGTTAGGAACTTGCCCTCCACTCCCCTCTCATTTGTCCCTGCTGTTAGTTGTGTCTCTAGTCACATCCCTTGTATGTACAGCACAGGACAGTGATTTTATGTGTTGCACAAAATGCAGCTTTCAGGTGTAAGCAGTGAGGGTTAAGCTGGCCTGACTGTGGGCTGCTGCCCAAAGGAGTGGCTCCACTCTCCCTACCCTTGTCCACAGAGCAAGACCTCTTGCTCCAGCTGCTTCTCTGCACAGGCCCTGCTGTGTGTTCAGCCCCATGATGTGCTGCTTCAGGGAGTTCAGCAAGCAAAGCATGGACTGCAGAGCTGTTTGGCCTGAGTTGGCTGCTCCCACGGCCATAGCAGTGCTGGTTGTAGGCAGAGGGCTGGAGAAGTGTTGCTGGGGGGAGGACGGGTAGACATACCCTTTTTTTGCAGCAGAGATGTTTCATCCCAGGGGATTCAGGATTGAATGTCACCCTGCTGGAGAGCAGATAGCATCTCATCCACGGTGAGTACAGGGGCTGCCCACAGAGAAAATCACTAACCCAATTGTTATTCTCTATGTTTATGCTCAGGAAAGCCTGGAGTTCACTGGCCATGCAACTGGTGATGCCAGGCTGTGTCTGGCCTATGCCAGGGGATATCCACGTTCCTAAAGGCAGGTTGTAAGAGACAACAATCCCACAGTTTGCATGATAAAAATGCATCATCAGCTGCAGGAAACACTCTGTTTGATGTCTGAATCTGTACAACCTGCAAAGAGAGAAGGAGTCTGCAGGAATGGGAGCATCCCCAGGGCAGCATCCCTGTTCTGTGCCTTGCCTAAGGAGCTGGAAAGCAATGAAGGTGTTTGACTTCAGTATTAACTGCTCAGACTTTCCAGGCTCTGACTGTGGCTCTTGGAGCTGAGACAGGCCCCGAAAGCATTTCAGCTGGATGAAATAAAGAGAGCAGCAACTGGAGCCAAGCCAGGATGCAGTTAGCTGAGAGAGAGCTCTTCCTTTTCATTTTTATAAATTTGTTTCAAGACTGTTTTATTAAGCTTATTCTTTCTTCACAGAACACTGGTCTAGTTTTCAGAAGAGTTTCAGGCTGATTGGCAAACTGTTCTGCCTGTGAGGCAATGCAGATCCCAAAGTCCTGCCAGCTCCTGTGGAGCCCAGCAGCTAAACTAGAGGCTGGAGTGCTGAGGAGATTGGGGGATCTCCCCTTTGAGGTGCACAGGGACTAGCTCATCTCTTGGAGACAAGCTCCAGACAGCATACCCTGTGATTCACTGAGTGGCCTTTTACAGAGTCTCCTCAAATATGTAACAACTGGGCACAAGGGAGTACCTGTAGCAAAAGCCAAGCAGACTTAGACTCAGGGTACTATAATTGCAGCATTGCCATGGTTTAGTTCCCTGAAATATAATAAAGGAAGGTTTCCTAAAACCCCTGCAAAACCTGCCTTTCTTCTGTGCTCTAATGGCTGCTGTGGGCTGCAGAAACACCTCCCTGGGCACACCTGAATGTGGGGAATCCCTGGGAGGTTTTGGGTCATCCATTGGCACAGACAGACAGAAACTGTGGAGCCAGAGAACACCTGCAGCCTCCCAACAGCCAGACTGAGGGAAAAAGGAAGCTCCTGGTGAAATAGCAGCTGCTGTTCCTAGAGCATGCTGCATGGAAAATAAAATAGCTGTGATGAGAAAATTAGAGGCCAGAGTGAGGATGCAAAGCAATATTGATATCAAAGAGCTACAGACTGAAAAAGATAAGTTTGAAAAAAAAGAGTAGAGGACGAAGTGATATTCAAAGGGAGAGAAATAAGACATTCTTGTGTGCTAAAAACAATGTGCAAGGGAAGCCTTGATTTTAGGTAAGGAACACAGGAAAAATATAACTGTAGGGAATGAGTTTAGGTACAGAGTGAAAATATGAACACCATTTTCTTAGAGGTCTTCCTTCTGAGGCCAGGAGAAGCACTGGGCAGATGGGACTGTGGTGCTGCTGTTGGGGGCGTGTGTCCCTCTGTATCCATCATAATCAGGGCTTTGGAGGCTGATCCTGCAAGCTGCTCAGTGTTCCCAGTGTCACCAGACATCACAGCCATAGGAGCAAAGAGAAATGCATAGCAGGTCCAGGATCCGGCACCATAAAAGCAGGGACAAGGATTTTTGGGAGCCCCATTGTAGAGCAGAGAACACATATGTTGGTTAACAAGAGGTTATTTAAATCTGCCTTGAGACCATGGACAAAATACCAGAGCTTAGGATATGGAGTGTGGTACAAGCGGGGAGACTTAAGTGAATTGTATTGATGCAACTTGAATCAATTTGTATTTGATTTGGTCAACAAGCCCAAAGCTTGTATAGATATTTGTATTTCAGAGGGATAATGGATTATTCCAGGTTAGGTCAAATGAGAAAGGAATTAACTTCAGCTGAGATCAGACAGGTGCTCACATTTGGGATGGACTTATTTGTGTAGCTGCTGCCCCTCTGCTTAAAGGACTAAGTGTGGGTGCCCAGTTAATTCCTGCTCCTCAGCTGATGGACTGTAACCTCAAGCTGAGGACAAATTGCTTGTGAACAGGTGTGCGAGCTCTTTGCCTCTTAGGCTGAGTCAGTGTCAACCACTCTCAAACCAAGTGAAATATCTTCTTAGAAAGAATTTTCAAAGCGTTTTAAATTTTTCTGTTGCTTAATTGCATCAGCTTAAAATTTCAGTCAAACTGGTGGAAATTCATTTGTAGTCTGGTCCATAAGCAATATGGTTCTTGAAAATTAAACTGGCCTCAGACTAAAGAGAAATGAACAGAAGAGGAAAAAAGGTTTATCCTATACAGGAATCTTGAGAGTGACTGTGATTTTCAAGTTTAACCTAACACTGTGCCACTGATAGCAAAGCAGATATTCTTCCTTTACACAGAAATAAATTTGATCAGTAGCTAAGCTGTTAATTCAGTATTATTCAACTAGATGTAAGGTTTTTATAACATTACCAGTTTATTAATAGTCAAACCCTGAAACTTTACATTAGTGTCAGGGATGTGGGGGAGAAGCAGAATGAAAAATGGAAAAAGATGATATTATTTGCCCAGGGCAGATGATTAAAGAGCAATCTACTTTACAGTGCCACCTTTATATAATTTCTCCTGTCTACCATTGCCACGATTTTGCACACCTCAGGGGAAGAGTTGGCACTCTTAGCAAAACTCCCAAATGGGTTCTTGTTTCTGTGAAATACTCCTATTAATTTTTTTTGTTATTTTTATTTTTTTCTTTTTCTGGAAAGCAACAAATAAAACCACCTTTAGACTTCACAGAACAACACAAAGAATTATCCTGTGGCTGGCAGGAGGGAGTTGAATGCTGGGGCACAGCCACTCCTTTTACGCTCCTGGGCAGCAGAGTGCTTGCAATGCTTTGGCAAGATGACTGTTCTTACTTTGGTTTTTTTTCATACATGTTAATATATTACATGTGTTTTCTTACAGATACCATCAGCTTCTCTTTCCTGCTTATTTAGTCAGCAAACCTTTCTGCATCTGAGATAATAACTTTTAATTTTCAGTTATCTTTAAGTTAATATCTGTTACTGTATTGTTTTACATTTAAAAAGCCTGAGCTCCTCACAGTAGTTTGTACAAACACTTCCTATAAAAGTGTGTCTGAAATTAAAGAAATGCTCTTGGGATAACCCGTGTGCAAATCCTTCTGTCAGTGTTAACCACTGGTTTCTGAAATTCAGCATGACTGTAGTATCCTGCCAGCATGACGAGATTCCCCCAACACCATTAACATCACGTAACCACATCAGGGACATTGAATGTGTATTTGATGGAGGCTGTTTCTCATGCCACCTTTCAAGACATATGGGTTTTTTTGGCTTGTGTCTTTCATGCCAGTGTTGTCTTACTGGGGATGCCAGTTCTTTGCTCTCCTTGGAGGGTGATTGCTGAGTTCCCACTGACCTCCACAGGATGATGAAGAGGTTTTGCAGGAAGCCCCAAGATAAGCAGTCATTCTGAGGAAATATGAAACCCTCTGCTGGTGCAGTACAACACAGGTATAAAGAATGAACCACGGGATTTATCCAAGGACTGAGTTTGAAAATGATTATTATTCTATCAGTTTTGTGTGTTTGCAAGTGTCCTGGTTTGTTTCCACCTTTATTTCTGTTATCCCATTAATTACAGAATCTGTTATGGAAAATATTTGGAAAAGTAAGCCTTAAAACTGGGAATAAATTTTAGATGCAACAATTTACTTAAGGACTGACTTTCTCTACAAATGTGCTTGCTTTGCGTACTTAGTATTTTATGGTCCTGTCCTGTGGCAAGCATGGGTCTATCAAAGGCACTGGAGATCTATGGCTGGATATAGGACAGAATTTCAGATATTCTGGACCCATAAAACAGCATCACCAATGCCTCAATTAAAACATACAGAGGGAATAACCTCATGAGCATTTGCTAAGAAATGTGGCCTTAAAACTGCCAGGTTTCATTCCTAACCTTTGTTTTTCATTTCATAACAGTAATGTGCTCTTCACTCCTGCTTGTTGTTGTGACCAGGATACATGACGTCTCAAAGATGCACATTGATAGATTCCTGGGTTTACCTTTGTTTGTCTGCCTGCCTGAAAATTTTACAAGAGTGCCCATTGCCTTGATATCTAAAACCTTTTAACTGTCATCTTTTGCCTCTGCTATTAAGCTTTGGGTTAGAGATAACACTTTGGATAAATATAAAGTTAACCTCCACAAGGAGTACATCAGTCCATGCCTCCTCTTTCCTAGGTTTAGACAGAGGTATCAGCTGTATTTGGTAATTCTTCATGTTGATGTGACCATTTCTTGCTTTTTCTGTTGAACAAAATTTAATTGTGTAGCATTTATTTGTCTTGCAGGGAGCTACTTTCAAGAATATCTGATACCACTCCTAGATCTAATCTATAAAACTTAGAACTAAACCGTAAGGCTAAACATTTATGGTGTAAAATCTAGATAAGAATTTCTGAGTTAGCAATGAAAATTCAAAGCTAAAATGCTGTTATTAACCTACCTTTTCATGTCAATACATTTTCAAACAAGCCTTATGGCTTTGGTAATGGAAAATGGTCTTTGTGTTCTCAAATCTGCCTTAAGGCCTTAAATTCAGTCCAGGCTGATGTGAACAAAAGTCATCACCCATTTGACTGATCTGTGATCAGCTACAAAATTCAGAGCTGTAGAGGTCAGCTGTTTGGCTGTCTGTCATAATTGGCATCCGTGTTGGAAGCCTTAACAACCACTTCGGAGAGGGAGCTGTGGGTGCTGAATTCAAAGCTCTCTCAGCTCCAGTGTCATCACTCACATCTGCAGAGCTGCCTGTCAGTCTCTAATGTATACCCTACTTTTTTTTACAGTGGTTGTATCACATCTCTCTGTCTAATCTGGGGTTAGGGAAAACCATTATTCACTTCTAATCCCTGAGGAGGTACAGGCTGGGGAGCTGAGGGTTTGAGAGGGGCTCCTACAGAGACCACATCTCCCAAGAGATCCCAAGAGGAGGTAAAGCAGAGTCCACGTCTGCAGGGGCACACAAATGATCAGCACATGATGAACAGATTAGGAGAAATAAACTCCTTGTGGGTCCCCTGAAATGGGGCAACAATTGGCCAGAATGTTCTACAAAGGCTTTGAATATGACTTTTTAGGAAGTCTCAGGGAAAAAACCAGTCCGAGTGAATTTACTGATTTTCTACCCTAAATGGAGGGTGAGATAAAGTCAAAGACTTCAATGTTTTCCATTGCACTGGAAAAAAAAAAAGGTTCTCTGAGGAGTCCCTCTCTACTTTCTCTGTTTTCAGTATTATTGATCATAGGTGAATGTTGAAAATCAATATGTTGACAGAATGGGCAGGAGCAGATTTTGAATATGACTATTGCAAATTTTTTCCTTGACTGTTTCTCTTACAGAAAAACAGAAAATGATGAAGTGGTATATAAGTTTTCAAAATCTGATAGATATGCAAGTTAGCAGACAAATTGCAGAAAATTGTTCTCATGCTTTGAAGATCAGGAGTTTCTCTTTGACAAAAGAATAAATAATCTTTTATTTTGTATTTTCTTCAAGTTGTTTCAGTATGGGATTTAGAAAAATATGCATAGAAAAACTAGAATATTAGAAAAGTGATACTTGAGGTGTTTAATTATCTTTCACCCTGGAGTGCTCTTTTTATGTATACCAAATTTGAACAGAATTTCTTTTATTAAAATACTCCCAGTATCAGAAAATGAGTAAAAAGATCCTTCTGACATGTACAGAACTTCTGAAAAGCCTTTTGCATGAAGTTTGGGCATATTTAGACCTTTCCTCTGAACATATTGAAAAACTAGTTAACTTTGTCAGTGATGGGAGGTGATAATACTTTAAATAAATCCTGTGGAGCTACCACAGCTACTTCTTAACCAGGTGTGTGGGCAGTTGTCTCTCTGAAGCCAATATTCAAAAAGGGAGAGAAAAGTGGCAAGGCTTGTAATATTTGATTGCATCACTTTAAAAAGGAGACTTGCTTTTTTTCATTGCCATTGAAAATCTTTCCTACCCTCTCTGTCAATTAACAATATCCTTATGTAAAAAAGGAAAAACCCATCCAAGAGAGGAAGGAAGGTGAACCTTTCCCAAAATATTTCAGGTTATTTTGATACATGAGAGCTGGTGAAGATTCAAATTTTGTTACTGAGTTGATGGGCTGGACTGTAACAGCTGATAGCTGGAAACAACTGGCTTACTTTTCAGATTCCCAAGCATATTTGTCTTAGAAATACAACCTGTTGCATTTGCTTTGACTGACCATTCATGTGGAATGGCCAGAAAAGCTGACACCCAAAGCCACAAGACAAGACAACCTTGTCTGCTTTCCCAGGTAAGATGTCACAGCTCAGTCACAAAATCATGGCTAATTAAAAAAAAAAAAAAAGGAAAAGAAAAAAGTCAGCTCAACACAAAAATCCTCAGCTCTGAGTTTCTAATCTACAAGCTGTACCAAGGCACTAGAGGATTATGTCCTTTCCTTTTCTCTGTTTCTCTACCCCTGCACTCTCTGGCATTGGTTCATGGCTTATATTAGCTGCTGTGTAGTGGAGTTTTTGTCAGCTTGTGTTTTCTAAAGAGAGGTCAGAGACTTTGCAACATTCTGTTGTCCCAGTTTGGTATTTTAAGGGTAGGATTGGGCTAACCCTTGCTTCTGTGTGAGGTCAAGCTGAGGAAGATGCTAGAATTTCCTCTCATTTTTCCTAGAGTAGATAAAATTCTTGGTTTTGGAGAGACAAAAAAATGGCCTAGCAGTGAATGCCCTTAATGGTTCATCTGCAGCTGTGGCTTATGTATCCTTTTTCACAACAGGTACCCCCACCCAGTGGAAAAGTTGCTGTGTGCACATGTGAAGTGCTTCAAATAAATGAAATTTTGTCCCCTGCAGTTTGCTGAGGTTTTGGCAGCAAACAGAGCCTGGTGAAGGTTCTGCCCATTCGAATATGAAGTCTGATTTCTCTTAGCAGAAATGGTTAGAAGAACACTGCTGCTATTAACAGGGAGAAGCAGAGGGAACAAGATTTATTTTGTTTTTAGAATCAGAGTTTAGATTTTTCCTAATGGAGCCATAGACACATAACTTCTCTTCTGGCGACTCAGACACTCTCCACAACAATCTAGTAAAACCAAATGTGTTTGTGACTAGGACAGGGCAGCTGGTGATGTTGGTTCTGCTTCTGAGAGCACACCTCATATTGGCTCTACCATTGTCTTCAAACCATGGGTACACTACAGGGGAGAGGAGGGAGTGGGCTGAGCTGCAGCTCACACTGCTGCTTATTGTTCCTCTGAGGGGGTTAAGAAAAGGCTCAGCTGGTAGTTTGCTAAGCTCAGGAGCACAAGCAATGGACTAAGTGCTTCTGCATTTAATAAGGGGCAGAAGTCAATTAGAGCACCAGGCAGGAGCAAGGCTAACTGGGGCAGGAGATTCAGTGGCAGGTCTTTGCCAGTTCTCCCCTTTGTTCAGCACAGTTATATATTCAGCTGTATATGTAGTTATCTATTCAATATCCTGAATGTAGGCCATGCTGTGGAGGAAAACTACCTTGAGCCTGAGGTTTAAAAGCAAACTCCCATCTGAATAATTCAAATACAAAAGACCTCCTAATTTTTATCAGGAATGCATTTTTATTTCTTTCCATGGCTGTATAACACACACGAGCGTGAGGGAGCTCTTTGTTCTCTCTCTCAAGGGTGCAGCACACCTGCACAATGCAGAACTGCCTTGGCTCACTCTACTGACATTAAGGAAACCAAGCTTTGTCTGCAGACCATGAGGAGTTCCATGTGCCAAGAACCATGAGAGTCAAGTTGTGAGGGCAGAAAAGTAAAGTTTTAAGGTGGGCTGTTGGTTTGTCTGACTGAATTAGGTGTAACTCTAACTGGCAAAGAAACCAGAGCAGCACCATGAATATCTCAATCTTATAATGATCAATACTGCAAAATGACAAAGCAAGTCCTCAAGCTGGGAGTGAGGAGCACTCAGTCTTTCAGCTCTGCTGCTTCTGGGAGGACACTGATATCTCTATGCCAATATATACCTCCTTTGAAAATATATGAATGCTTATTATTATCAATATTACCATGTCAGGTGCTGCAGAAACCAGTGGATATCAGAATCCAATGTGGATATCAGCAATGTACATGTACATTTACATATTTGGTCTGATGATTTCCACATTAGATCCTGCCTGTGTGCTCAGAAAAGCCTTGGTGAGCAGCCTGAGGGAGAAGTGCTGGCCAAGGCTGTCCTCCCACAAGTGCTGGGCTCTCTCACAGAGGACTTGGCCTCATGTTGGGCACATGAACTATCCAGGTTGTCAAGATGGTGGAGGACAGGAAGGAAGAGCCATCTGAGTCTCCTGTGATGACTTTTGCCACAGACAAAATGTATTTCTGGTTGCTTTTTAGTTTTTCTCTTATAACTGCAACTGAATGAGGTTAAACAGACACTGAATTTGCTGGGGGTGCTGACTTTACAAACGGGAGAAATGATGTCATATCCAAAGGATGCACTTCTGAGGCCCCCCAGGATCCCAGCCAGGCCTGGTTTCCCCTATAGGCAGTGTCAGTGCTGCATGAGGGGAATCACCTGGGACAGGAGAAGAACTGTCTCCTCCAGCCTCCTGTGGGCTGGGACTGCTTTGCTTTGTCCTGCTCCAGCTGGTGAGCAGAGATTTGCAGAGGAGGTGACCCATGCCAGTGTCTCTGCTGGGGCAACACAACCATAGAGAAGTGAAAGGGGAAATTGGATGGCATGGGAAGCATCATGCTCTCCCCAAAACACAGGGTCCATGAGTACAGATGCCTGCATCCCCCAAGGGCACTGCCCTGTAGCAAGGATACAGCCCATAATGGGAAAATTGGAGCTTAAGTATTTCCTCAGCAGGACCTTTAATTAGCCCAGCATGGAAGGAGATGGTAGACTTGCATTTGTGCCCTACTGTGGTGTTCTTATGCGACAAAAGAACTCCAAAGGTGCCTCACAGGCCGGCTGGCCCCTTGTCTCACTCCAGTCCTGGTTCCCAACAAAGCCCTGTGTGAAGGTGCAGCAGCACAACTGGCTACATCTTCACTGGGTGCTTAGAGATGCATAGGGATGATGGAAGACACAAAGCCAGAGCAGGAATAAATAATTCATAGAAACACAGAATGGTTTGGGTTTGAAGGGGGCTTAAAGATCATCTAGTTCCAACTCCCCTGCCACAGACAGGGAACGCTTCCATGAGATCTGGTTGCTCAAAGCCCCATCCAGCCTATCCTTGAACACTTACGGGGTGGGTCATCCACAGTTTCTCTGGGTGACCTGCTCCAGTGCCTCACCAGCCTCACAGTAAAGAATTTCATGCTAATATCATATATAAATTTACCCTCTTTCAGTTTCCAGACAATCCTTAGCAAAAATGATGAAGAGTGGCACGGGGAGCCTCTGCACATCACATGTGCCCTCCGCCCCTGCAGCCCTGTCTCCTTGAAGCTGTCAAGCTGAGGCTTGGCTGGTTTCTGTGCTGCTCCACCGCTCTTTGCTGAAGGGTGGCCTGCTCCAACGAGCAATCAGTCAATGGTAAATGATAAGGGAAGGCCGTTGAGGCTTCACTAACTGCATTCATTACAAACGTTGTAATTGTAAAGATTTGCTATAATTCAGTTAGCTGCCCTAAAACCCTTGGCAAGCCACATTATTGAAATGATTATTGTTACAAGATTGTTGTAAATTGGAGTCAATCATCCAGACGTGAAATTGTCTTTTTTACATCTGCATGGTAGGGAACAGTCTGACTCCTTTTATTTCTTTAAATTAAAATCTCCTGCTTATTGTACCTGTAGTACTGTATTGGACAATGGGATCCCTCTCAAAAAATGCAAGCAAAACTTCTTATCTCCTCAACAGAGGTACCCTGAGTCCTTCTAATCTGACAGCTCACACTATTACTCCCAGCAGGATTTTTGGTGCAGTAGAAAAACAGCTGTCAGGGATCACATAAGTACAGCTGGCTCTCCTTTGCAGTTCAGCTGCATTGGACCACATCTTCTCCACCTGTGTCCTGTGGGAATGACTGCAAAGCAAGAAAACTTGCCAAAGAAAAACATATGTGGGCATTTCCATGCACACATCAAATGAACACATCATGGAAGAGTAATTAATAAATATTAAAAGTTTTAGCTGATCTTTGATTGTTGTACATTGATGAGCTGCTCTGACAGCCCTGAGCAAGATGGCCTGCTAATTTTAAGAATTCCCAGATTTCAGTGTGGAGAAGCACTGGACTAGTCCATCTGTTGAAACTCTGAAAATCTTGACTCCTGCCTGGTATTTGCTGCAATCTGTGGAAACATGTGATCCTCACTGCTGCAGCTGCAGGTCCTACTGCCCCTCTGATGCTCAAATTGCATTAACTGTCCTGCAGGGAATCTTGTGCATAGTTAGGATATGCCAGCTCTTATGGGGATAGGCAGGTGGATGTCTGGAGATTATTCTGGACATTACAAATGCCAGTACAAGGATGGGAGTAGTTGCACCTCCTAAAGAGTTGCTCTGCATAAACTGGCTAAGAGTTAGGACTTTTTCTAAGGACTAGGTCAGTAGCTGTGACAGGCTTGGTATGAATATTGCATGGAAGCATTTCCTTTGCTTGACCAGAGGTGCAGATCTGTAAGTGGCAGGTAAAATACAGTCCAGCACAGTTGTTGGCAGTAGCTGGTTTGGTATTTATGAGTTTTCCCTGAGGTGAGCTGCCAGCTCAACATAAAAGAAAAGCCATGCCTATGCTCTGTCTGTGCTGTGCACCCCATAGGGGAGTGTGAAAGAAAGAGGACTTTATATCACTGGGTACCTCTTTAGACTGCATGGCCAGACTTTTGTCTAAACATGGACAAGTGTCTTTAATCCTGGATTTGTACCAAAAGAATATGATCAAAAAGAATCAACCTCTTGTAAACCCCTTGTCAAGTGACAGCACCTGGTGCTCCTGTGGAACTTGTGGAAACAGGCACTTCAGGTATTCGTTGCAACATTATTCACCTCATAAGCAAAGGTTATTCTTGTTTTGGATCTGAAAACATAGTTGGACCCCAGGAGCCATGAAGAACACAGTGGGGAAGGGGCCAAACCTGACTGCGTTCTGCTCACAGAGGCATGTTCTTCCTGTTTCTTGGCTTCTGTGGAAGCAAAACTGCCTCAGAGCCTCCCTTTGTCTCTGCCTGGTGCAGGGAAACCATGCAGGGCAGGAAAATCTTGAGTGGGAGAAGAGGAAAACCCCAGTGCTTTTGCTGTGAGTGTATGTGGTCTGCCATCCAGTGCTGGTAGCACTGCAAGGTGCCTCAACAGGGATTGTCCCATGGCTCTTTCTAGGCAGGTGATCTCCCCACTTGAGGTGGAGTGGCACAAAGGAAATAAGCTTTGCCCATTTCTCTCACCTCTGGAGCAAAGGGAAAATATTTTGGGACACTCCACCACCTTTTCTCTTTTTGACTGACAAAAGCACAGATTGCCCCTACAACCTGTTTCCACACATTGCCAGATAAAGCATAGGTGGCTGTGACAGACACCTCAGTGATTGTTTTTGGCTATTTTTCTTTCTTATTTTTTTTTAAATTTCCCTTTATTGTCCCCGGATGCAGTCTGTCATCCCACAGTGTGCTGTGCTGTGTTAGGAGCATACAACCTACCAGATGAGACTGAGGCCTCAGTCTTAATTGTTTGACTCTTTCCTGCTCTCAGGGTCACTCACAAAAGTTTATTGGTGTGTTACTGTCATGGGTCCTTCATACCACTTCAGCTTTCAGAAGCATCACTCCAGCACTGCCCACCATGCCTCTCTGATCTCACACAAAAAAAAGCAAGTGACCTGATTGTGGGGGCAGTGAAAGGTATTGAAAGGAAATTCACTGGAAAATAAATTATTTTTTTCCTAAACAGAAAAATTGTCTAAACTTCAGGAAGAAAATACCAGATCAGGTCTATGGAATCAACTCGTACCTGGAGCCTGGGAGCCAGTTGTGGAATTTTATTCATATGGGCCCATGCAATTGTATATCAAATTTTTGTATTCAGCTGAAACTGATGCCATTGTTGAATCAATGATCAAATATCTTATGTCCAACCCACTACCTCCCCTGGGGAGAAAGAATCATCAAATGCCTTGCAGAGGAATTTTGGGTAAAGCTGAAAATGAAAAATTACTGATTTCAAAGTGGGTAGTTAAGAGTGCTGGTCAAATTGAGAGCCTGATGCATTACTGAGCTGAATGTAAAGTTCTTCTTTTGTGTTGGTTTCTTTTTTTCCCCTTCTGAATCAAAATGTTTCAAAGGCATTTAAATAAAATTGAAGTGATATAATTAGTACAAGCCCATGAGGAGTGATCGAATTAGTAAGTATGGCCAGTGCTACGGCTACATAATGGCAGCCTTCAGTTTTTATTAATTCCATGTTTGAAAATCTGGATTAAACAACCAAACTAATAAGTCAAAGCACTGATGTAAGATCCAAAGGACAACGGTGTTGTCACTCTGTGTAGCAGGGCACCAATTCAGTGCTTAATTGGTACAAGAGCTGTAATAACATGGTTCATGTTTAATTAATAAGACTCCTAACTAGTCATGAAACTTTTAAGAGCTTTTGGTGCTGTGAAATTGTTGTAGTTTACATCCAGTGTGCTACAAAGCCTCAGATCTCTGCAGGCCATGTGTGATGTTGGGTTAGTAATTTTATGTGGGCAAAGATTTCACTGTGCAGTGAGGGAATGAGGCTTTGTCTCCTGTGGAGGTGAACTTTCACAGCTGGGAGGCAAAGGGCTGGAGTCCCATGAACCTTGATGGTGGAGAAAGACTCATGTGCCACGGGCACTTTATGCAAGACAGAAAAGCTGGGTTGTCCCAGAAAAAGGAAAAAGGGTGAAGAAATACTTGTGATAGAACTCAGTGTGAGCAAAACCATCTAACATTGATTAGGAATCTCTTCTGAATTTTGGCTGATGGTTTGTGTCCCCTTTTAATGTGAGTGTTGCCCTGGGCCTGAGGGATGTTGTATAAGTGGTAGGGGGCCCTAGGCTTTCCTCTCAGAGACATCCCACTCTGGTGGGGAGGTTACCAGCTGGAGGGCAGTGCCACTGGGTACAAGCAGCACAGGTCGAACAGCATATCACAAAAGCAAAAATTGTATTTGAAGGAGTTTTACCATCCATGTTGTTAAAAAGGCTGGAATTCATCTTGAATTTTCTTTCTCCTAGGAGAAGCAGGGCAAAATGTGGAAAACTTGGGCAGTCAAAATGAAGTGGTCAAAACACTTGATGATGTGGTCATTAGTTCCCACTGTCCTCTTTCTTACTGACTCCCAACAAGACTCACAGACTGATTGTCCTGAGAAAGGGCTCTCTTGGCACTTTATAGATTTTCCAGGCAGAAGTTTTCTGTATCAAAAGGACACTGTTCAGTTTAAGGTTCTAGCCATATACCAGAATTTATAATCTTTCTCATTTAAAGCAGTTAATCTAAATTTGATCCCAGTCTTGTGCAATTAAAATATAATTAGAGTTGAATGCAAAAATTATTGAACAAATATAATAAAAAGATAATTACAATATTTAGATATAAAAATGCAAGAAACTAATGCTAGACCTAGACTCTTAAAATATTCCTACAGCAAATATATTTAATCATGCAGATGCCATTCTCTTTTTTACCTTTTGTCCAGACCTGCATGAAATACTGTTAAATCAGGGATACATTCTGGGTATTTTTCCTCTAATACTTACTAAGATTCATAGGAAGGATAACTTGATATTAGCATAGGCTTCTCTTCGTTTTTCCTAGAATTAGCATACTCAGGGTAGCACTGCACTTTATGAAGAGAACATCTTGTTTGACATTTCTTCATGGATTTTTCTTTCCCAATGAATAGATCTAATCCCTTTTTCTAAAGCTCATATAAGTTTTAGGCACTCTCAGTGTCCTGTTAGAAAGGACTCCAAGGCTTATTTCTGTGAACTACCAGCTCTGGTTTTCTGTATTAACCTGATGTCTGCAAGTTTCACTTTGTGCCCTTACTGGTATTACAGACAGTGGAAATCATTCTCTTTTCCCTGTTTTGTTCCTTCCTATTCACAGAAAATGTTTTCAGAAGAACAGTCAAGTCAGATTAAATACTCTGCATGAGATCACTCTTCACCATAAGATTAATGGGAATAAAGTTGTAGGGAAAATGCCTGACTACCTATAAGGCTGGAGTTGGAAAGATCCTATAGCCAGAGACCAGGAGACTTCAGAGGAGGAGGAGCTGAACAACTGACTCTTGGAAAAATGTTAGCTTCAAACAACAAAGATGTTGAAAGAAGATGTGAAGGGAAACCCTCCATAAGGTTGTTACTAAGTTGGAAACCATTGTGATCATAAAGTAGTTTAATAATCAATTTTACAAATAAAAATATTTATTTTTAATATTTTGTGAACTTGCGAGCTTTTGTGAACATCCCTTATGTCATGTAGCTTGAGGGCAACATTTAATTTGAGGTACATTTTAATTTGCACCATATTGCTCATCTGAAATGCAATGTCCTTAGCAGGTGTGCTGGAGTGAATCTTCTGAGTCTTGTGGCTCCGATCAAAGGTGGAGTGGGCTGTGAATGGTGATTAATGAAAATACTGACCCTATTTTTTCAGCGAGCTAAAGTGAGAATTTGTTTTTAATCCTTTACAAAAACAAAATCAAGCAGAAGCTAAGCCAGGCACTTCTTTGTGTGTATGAGACACAGCAAATAGGATAAAAGCTGTTTGTGGATTTAGTGGAGTTTGTTGTTTAACACCTACACATTCTCTAATGGCAGTTGCTGCCGCTCAATTAATGCACTGGACTGGTTTTGTTTGCTGGCTTGTGGCTTTGCTTTGTGGAAACATTGTCATGGATGAAAGGAGTGCATCAGAGTGAAGCTGAAGGTGGGCCAGAGGTCTTGAAGCTAAATAAAAAATCTCCTAAAGGCTGAAGTCTCAGATTCTAGAGAGTTGCATTCTGGCTTGCTTGGAGGTGCTCAGTAGTTAAAAAGCCCTTGGAGTGGTTTGTGCCACCACTGACCAGTGCTGCTAACTCTGATTTTTGAGCTGTGCTTCAGTCAGCTCTGGGATCAGAGGCCTTCCTGGATAACGATAACAATCTCAGATAAACAGGAATTTCTCTCCTGTCAAAACTATGTCTTGGCATAACACTTGTTTGCTCAAGAAGGGACCACTGCTGAGGGAAGAGAATCTCCTTTTGTTCCTTCTCTGTAGTGTCCATGTTAAAGATGCGACACAAATGCTGATTTTGGAGGAAAGTTCTGGCTAAAATGCTGGCCCTACTGGAGTCAATGGCAGCGTTTCCACAGACTTCAAAGGGCCAGAGTCTTGTCCTTTATCCTTCAATTCCCAGTCTCTTCATGCTGGAGAGGATGCTTGCTCAACCATCAAATGTGATATATATGTATGATCCTAATGGGAAAAAAAACCCCAAACCAAACAACTTTAAGAGAGATTACAGTGGCTTAGGAATGCCTGGAGATGTGAGGGATGGGGTCTTCTCTCAGGACTAGAGCCAGCTGGCCTCCAGACACAGGCAATTGGAGTGACTCGATTAGTAGTGTCATGTTAAATGCAGAGAAATAGTAAAGAGAAATGTTCCAAAGATTGGACTATTATAAAATGCAATAATAAACTCAACTTTTATCTGCCAGAAATCAAACTGACACAATTTGGGAAGAAATATGCTGGCAATCTGCCCCCTGCTCTCCCTCCCCTCCCTCCAGCATCCCTTTTTTATCTTTGATTTTTCTATCTGGCTCATCTAGTTGAAATTTGAACTGAATCTGACTTCAAGCCCTTTCTGGTTTTTGTGGAATATTTTATATGGTAATTTCTCTGTCTGACATCTCTGAAAGATTGTGAAATCCCTAAACCATGGTTTGTCCTTGTTGCCACAATGAAAACATAAATTATAAGTGTCCCATTACCCCTTCAGTGGTTGCAGCACAACTCCTACTTGTGGTCTCCATGACCTGGGAAAGAATTATATGCACTGGGCTGAATTTTTTAGCAGATATAATAGCAGACAAACTTTGGCAAACATGACTAACAGCTGAAAAAATGTAGTGTGCTAGCAAGTTTTAATAAGTCCTTGTTAGAGATGGACTTGAATGAAAACTTTTTCACTTCCTCACACCATGAAGTATGGTGGGAATTGGGAGTCCAGGCATCATGTCAGCCCATCTCTCTGTAAAAGATTGAACCAAATGCAAAAAGCTCAAGGCCTATTAGTTAAGAGGCCCATCAGACATGGAGACCAGAATAGTGTGATCTGCAGGAAAAAAGCTTCCTTTGTTTTGAAGTGTGCAAAGTCAAAAGGCAGCTAAGGAAATAAATGTATTGCAGAGGTGTTTTATTGCCTTTCTAGATTATTTCTGTGGAATGTATTTTATGAGCCTTGGCCATATTTTTACATTACCTGTGAATAAAGCTCTCATTGTTCAAAGGGTGTCATCTGATGACTCATGAATTTCTGCAAATGCTGCTTAAAAACCCCCTCACATGACATTGAGAATGCTGCTACGTGTGTAGCTAAAGGCCTACAGAAAAATGAGCCACTCCTGAGCTTGATCAGTTACTGGACTGGGGAGTCTCAGACAATTCAAGATTGATAGACACAGGGAAGAAGTGAGAGTATAGCATCATCTCTGCTCCTCATGGAAAATAAATCTCCTTGATTTTGTGTCACAAATGCTGATTCTGTATTTCCAACTCAGGACTTCACTCTGGAAGTATGAGTTGAATTTAAAGTGAGTCTAAGTTATTTTTTAATGAATGTCTGCTTTCTCCCTCCTTGAGCCAACGCCAGAGCAGACATGCCTGGCACAGCACTAACAGATAGCAGGGAAGTCAAAAGGATGCTTAGCTGGGCAAACAACTGCTTTACATGATTTACATAATTTTCTAGGTCAATCTGGGTGAAGCAAGTCTTTCAAAGCAATCTTCTCTAGGACCTTCATGGTGGTGTGTCCAGGAGGCTCTCAGATGTGCTGTCTGTCTGCAGCCCAGACAACGCTGCTTGTGAGGCAAGTGCTCTTCCCAGCCAGGTGAGTGTCTGTGGTCCAAAGCTGCAGCTGGAGTTGCTTTTGGAAAGTTGATCCTAATGCAGAAGCACTTTATAAACCAGCTGTGGCTTAACTTACATTTTGTAAATACTTCCATTTGTATCATTGAACCAATGTATTGGTAAAAATGTTAAAACAGCCCAAATAGTGTCACCCCTCCCCCAGGGAGCATTTGGTCATCTTGTAGATCAGATTTTGTTGTATCTAACCAAAACTGTGCCTAGGACACATATGGCAGAATTACCTGGATGTGAATTATTGGATCTATCCATTTTTCTTCCTGTAGCTTGCTGTTTCATCATTTAATATCTTATGGGCATTTTAGAAATACAGCACATCATCCTCTGGTTAAAACTAGCTGAAGTGAGGAGAGCATGTCAATATCTACTAAAAGATACTGGTAAAGATATTTTCATCAAATGTTTTCAACTCTTAAGGAATACCTTTACATTCAGTATCGACACCTCAGGAATGTACCCTGCTTGGGGAAGCAACAAATGGCCCAGTTTGCAGAAATCTGAATGCATGTGTATAACTGAGGTCTTGAAAATGGGATTTTATAGCCAAGGTGGTATGGGGGAACAAGTTGTTCTGGCTACTGTGACTGACTGTGCCAAGGGAGAAGGCCTTTTACTGTGTTTCCTACCTCTACTTACCTGTGGAGCATCAAGTTCTCCAGGTGCTGACTTGTTGACTGTGCCAATGTTTGAACCAGGTCTCTTGGGAGCTGGGAGGTGTGTGAGAGCCAAGGGCAGTGCTTCTCTGTGCCTGCTGGGAGATGCTCATCCATTTTGCATAACAGGGCAGAGGAGATCATGTAAGACGTGCTCACATCTGGCCTGAAAGGAGGTCTGGACAGAGCAGGTTCAAGAAGGCCAATTCAGGGAGCTTGAGAGCTGCACTCCCCTTGCAAGGAATTTTGTCATTACAACATATCTCACAACATGCCGTCTCTGGGAGGCTTTGCTGCATCTCCTATTTGCATTCCTCAGGTTTGGCTGCTGTAGGGCCATACTCAGGCAGATGGTTACTGAGTGCCTGGGAGCACAAGTGAGGAACTGGAGAGGAGAGCTCATCCCATACCAGAAAAAAAAGCATCCTCTCTGACAGCAGGGCCTTCAGGAAAACTTGGCATTTTCTGCAAAACACAGAAATATTACGAGGAAAAGAAAGGGTGGGCAATCTCATTATAATTCTGTCTTTCCTCAGAAATGGGGAGCAAGGAGACAACTTTAGGTGGTTCCTCTGGGAGCTGGATAAGGTGATGTGTGTTCTGACCATAAAGGCCTAAATATCTGATCAAAATGTAGTTGCACACATTCAGGATGACCAGATTTTCAGAGGCACTGAGAACTCATAAATGCCTTTGAAGCCAATGGGATTTTTGAGACCTTTGGAAGCTGAGCATTATAGAACAGAGATATGCCTTAATATACAAAACCAAAAAAATATGCAAAAATGCCCACTTCATAACCTCAAGTACCCGGCAATTTTAAATGCAACATACTAAGAAAAGATAAAAATGAACACAGTGCACAATAACTTCACTTACAATATTTAGTGAAGATATTGACTTTTCTGTCCCAAATACTGCAACTCTAATAAGGACACCAAACTATGAGCAATTTATATCCAAATCAATGCATTGACTAGAGAGTGAATCTCCAAATTACTTAACAACTCAAAGTTAGTGTATTTTTCCCATGTAACCTTTCATATTATTAAGAGGGTAACACTCTCCTAGTTACTCATGTGGATGTAACAACCAACCAGTCGATAGCAAAATATCCCTATAGGTCTGCATGTGCTCTCTTACAATATGTCTGATTGATAATCCTGCAAAGCTTCTTTAATTTAAAAGGGCAACACTTGATCAAATCCTTCTCTGTTTAATGTCCCCATGTCAGTTTTTCCCCGTGCCTGCCTGCCATCTGTATCCCTGCGCCCTCTAAACTGGGAGCAGCCTGTGCCCTGTTCTAGCGGCTCCCCCAGCCAAACCCCAGAGCTGTATCTCTGCCCTAAACATAAACAGGGGTCCTTCTCCTTGGCAGTGCTTCCCTCTCCACAGCTGGGATAGCAGGGGTACGAGGTGGAATGGAGTGTGCTGTTTGTTTGCTGGGTGGATGTTCAGAGGGTCCCAAGGAAGTCTGGGTGCAGGACACAGCTGTCATTCATTTCCGTGCGTGCCTGGAAAGTCCTATTTTCACCTTTTCTGTGGCCACCACATCCCTGTTTTACCATCACATTATGCACCAAGAAAGAAGCCCTATGAGCTGTACTACCAGTTGACCAAGTGGTTAAATGATAAACCATCCCATGAAGTACCTGTATGTTTGTGCATCTGCTTCTTCCACAAATGCTATTGAATGTGTCAGTCAATGCCCTTCTGACAGTGATTTTGGTACAGACAGGCACATTTCCACATCTAGCAGTGAAACAGATCCTTTGTTTTACCTTCCTTTTCTGCAGGAGAGGTTCTGAGACACCATTGTCACACTGTGCAGTGTGGAACTGACCACAGGCTGGAGCAGGAAGGTCAATGAGTAACTCCTCTGGAGACAACCCTAGCATGATTCACGTTATGTAGGACACTGGAAGGAAAGGATATGAAATCTAAACTGCCTGATTCTAGGCACTGAAGAGTAGGGAACTAGCTATTGATTCCCAGGATTTCCTTTTTAAGTTGTGAAAATGAAGTGTTCTCTAAAAATGTAACTTTTCTGCTGTTGTGGACACTAGAGGTGGCTGAAATGCAGCCTTAACCACTTTATTTCAAAGAGAACACAGGAAGCATCGGGTGGCAGTGACCTTACATGACTGATGATCTGAGCTACATTTTTCATTAATGTAACTCCTGGCCTCCAGCCCCAACTGCTGGAGAGGAAACAACAGACCTCAAATCATTCTGCAGAGGCTAGGGGATTACACAGTGGTAATATGGGAAAATCAAACCGAACTAACTCTTTATCCAGCTAAAATCCTGCTGGAGTTTAGCTACAGATTTCATTGTTCTGCCTAATGGGATTAAGACACACACTGAGGGGCTCCCATTCTCCAGTATTGCTGCCTTATTCCTTTAAGTGCTGGCCAATTTCAGAGCCAGGAACATTCACGAAAGGGTGCAAGTACCAAATGACAAATGCTTTCCATTTTTGATGATTGACTCTGAAGAATTCTGATTTGGACACTTGTTAATGAGGTGAAATCATCTACTATGGAAGTCAATGCTCTGGGAAACTTGGAGATGATCTCCACGCTTGGCAGCATTCCCCTTTTAAGTTCCAGCTAGTGGCTTTTTTTTCTACTCTCCTTAGTTAGAAATTAGGGTTCCTACATTCAACATTCTACATTTCTACATTGAACTACATCCAACCTCAAAAGAAATTCTGGCTTCTTTACCAGCTAAGCCAATACTGGAGCATCAGTTCAGACAGTGATGTTGTAAGTGTGCAGAAGGGCCAGCAGCTCCCCGGGAGCAGAGAGCCCCAGGGTTCTCCATGGGGGCCCACAGAGTCTCACCAGCCAAGGCCCATCTCACCACACCCTGCAAGGGAGCAGAGGACAGATCACATGTTCAACCAAGTTTTCAGATTACCATGCAAACTCACGGTGATGGGGCAGGTTCAAGGTCAAGCCAGGAAGTCAGTCCCTGGGTCAGATCCAGTGAATTGCAGACTGGCCCACAAAGAGAAGGGAGGACCAAGGTCAGCATGGAAAGTCAGTTCCTTAGATGGGGACTGATGGGTAAAGACATGGTTGTGGCTATATATTAAGAGTTTTTACACGTTGTAGATTTTGAAATCATAGAAACAAACAGCCAGTACTGTTTGAAAAGTTAAGGTTGCATTTCTTTGTTGGTGGATCCAGCTTGCACCATGACATTGCTTGATAGCTCTGGGTTAAGTTTTGCTGTGCTAGTCACAATGATAGCATGGGCCAAAGAGATGCTCTTTGCCCCAGAGACTTGAGGTAGGGACCAGTGTTTGTATTTTTAGTTTCATGAGGCAGGCACAAGGGTACCAGAGCTCTGATTTCCCTGAGACACTCAGCAGTGCATGATACAGCAAAACAGAAAACTTCCAGAGACAGAAAATTGCCCTATCTAATTTAGCTGGGACATGTACAATCTCTTCAAAGAAGAGCTTTAGTCTATTAGATTCATCTGTAGTTTTGCTCCAGCCACTAAATTGTAAGGGGGTTAAGCTGCAGACAAACAGTGATTCAATTTTATGACCAGACTGGAAACACCAATAAATCTGCTGCTCCTGTGTGCTAACTGTCCTGTGTGCCCAAGTGCAGGAGGCTTTAATTGGTGTAATAGCTCCAGGTCTGGACTTATGTACATGCACATCAGACCACTCCTTTTAAACCACAAAGCAAGTGCTATTGAAATAATTATTGTATTAGCACCATCATCTTTCTGTATGGAATCATGGAGCATATGGCAAGCTCAACAGATGCCTATAGCCGCCATCCAGATAATGTTATTAAAAACAACAAAGAAAGAAAAGCCATTAGATTTTTGGCATATTGGCTGAGAACACTCAGGAGGCTGAACTGGAGACTGCTGTCATATTTGTCATCCTGCTGATTGCCTAATATAAAACACAGAATGCCAGTGAAGTGTGAGAAAAGCAAGACATTGTGGAAGACCAAAGCCTGAGCACTGGGACTAAGGAATTATAAGCAGTGACCTACAGTAAATACGCAACAAAAGTACAGTAACCCAGTTTTTTGCTGCCAGGGGACAGGCTGTTGACTGGGAACAGAGCTTCAGATTTCTCTGAGTGATTAGAAATTCACAGTGTTGTGGATGCCATGTCCTAAAAGTCCTGGAGGAAGAATATGGGCTTGGCGGCTGCCAGCTGATTCATGGGGAGCAGCTGCATAGAAAATGCCTCTTCCTGCCCTCCCAGATGGATGAAAACTGTCATGAAAGGGCCCCTACCAAGGAGAGTTGGACTTCAGCCTCCAAGCAGATTTGTGTAGAGATACTCTAAGTCCCCATATGGGAAAAAAACCACTTCCCAAACTTCCTGAATATCTTGTTCAAAGGAAAGGCTTCTCCCTGTGAGAATTTTTCAGGGTAATATAGGGCACTGGGGAGAGAGACTTTCTGCTCTCCTAGACCAGGAGCTACTGCCTGCATCTGCTGGTTGAAAATAGCTGCAAGATTAGGCTTTTCTGAATGAGAGAGTCTCCTACTGTTCCAAAGGTGGGGAGAGAAGAAGGCAAAGGGAGCTACAAAGAAGAGCTCAAGATGGGAAATGACGTGAATGAATGTCTTTTTAAGAACAGAGCATATGCTTGAGCTGGATGCTTTTTTATTTATTTATTTTTATGGAGGTTCTAGAAAGAGGACATCCTTGAGTAGTTTTGTTGGTCTCCAATATCCCCAAGCAGTGCTTTCTGGCAAACAGAGGAACTACAGGGAAATACCTTTCTTGCTATGGAAACACCATGGTGATTTACATCAGCTTAAGGAGCACTGCCTCTGCAAGTTCTTTGCTTTGTAAGCAGCAGTAATACAATTTTTTTTTTCTTTTGCATGGTACACAACATGGTGCTTCAGACATTGCCCTCCTTTCTTAGGATTTTTGCGTAGTCCACTGGGTATTCAATGGCAACACATGGATAGCTGGGACTGAGGGGAGAGCAGCTGCCTCCAGTTTTGAAATGTGAGTGGATTTGTGTTGCAAACAAAATTAGGAAGAATTATGAAAAGGTTCTTAATTTCTCTCAGGAGAGCCACATGAGTAAGAGAAAGGAATATGAATGTCTGTGAGAGGGACATACTAATCTTGTAGTCCCATCTATTGCTGCCCAAAACTTGTAGGCAACCCTTATGTGTGTCCTCTGTGAGTGCTTTTGGGAGGCATAAGCAGGAGGTAAGGACACAGAACTACTTAGATAATTGACTGTGTGGCACATGGGTGGAGAGTCTACAGAGTTTGTGTGAGACTGTGCACAAGTGGGGGTTGGTGGAGCATGAAACAGGACTGACCAGGAGCACCAGGTCATCACAGACCCCATCAGGTACACTCATGCTCTCGATATGATATGCGTTGTAACACATTGGGCCATGGTAAGCGTCTGACTCACTGTTAATTTGCCTTTCCTCTGTCTCATTGTCCATATAACACTCAGTTTTAAGACATACACAAGCTAATTAGGAGACATTTTCTGGAAGGGAGCCACAGCTGCATGATGTGAAATTCCTGCAATCAGTGAAAAAACGTAAGGGGCTTGTTTACACACTTCAGATGTCCAACTTCAGCTGCGCTGTCACGAATGGCTGAACTTGTGGTATTCTTTTCTTCCTTCATGGTATTTCTCTAAGAACTTGTAATGCTGACTGTAATACTAGTCATTAGGCTGCTCTTGAAGTATGGTTTGTGTGCACAAGAGCTTGACCATTTTTTCTAAGAGTAGCTGTTGTTTGAATAAAACATGTTGTTACACATCCCCTGCAAAATTTGTTTCTTGTCCTTAGTATTTTCTCCCAGTAATATTGCCAGTGTGATTTCTGGAGCTTCTTCAGGTTTCCATAGGCTTTCACATCCTTAGATGAGGAATGATTTATTCTCCACTGCCTCAAATCTGTGACTGGTTTTGGTGCATGCTCCCTTACTCCCTTACAATTCTTAAATGATTTGAAGAATATTTTAGGGAGATCTCTAGTTGCTTACACCCATGTCATTTATTATCAGCAAATTATCACCTTATAGTACTTCTTTCCTACTTCTAGAGGTGTATAAAACCTAAATCACTAGTATTATTTTAAGTGTACTCTGAACTCGTGTTACAGTAACAAATGGAAGGATAGAATTACTTATGGCATATATTCATTATTACATACTATATAATGTTAGTGTATGCATTAATGTATAATATGGACACTGTGCAGTTGTGCAGTTGCCTGTGTTCTGTGCTGCATACAGGACTTGCAATCCAACAAAAACAAAAGTAGCTTCAATGACCTATGAAAACCATATTTTCAACTTAATTTTTCTCTTTCCTTGGTTGCATTTTTGGAGCTGCAATCCTAAAAGCCATGACAAAGTCTTCATCATAAAAGGTGACCTTTTTCAAGATACAGATCCTGTGTGGTATGTGCTTTATCCACGGCTAAATGGCTTATGCATTTATTAGCGCCTTTAGATTCAGAGCCTTCCCACTTGGTGCTAACAGAGGAATATTTTGCCTTGTCAGTGGGTGCTATAGCACATTCCAGAAAATTCCAGAAAACCTGTGAAGAAAATGTATCATAGGTTTAAAACACATGAACCTTAAATGGCTTGGAAAAGTGTTAGATAAAGTTTGAGAAGGGCAGGCTTACACATTACAAATATTGACTAGATAAAGGACAAGTCTCAGCAAATAAAACTTGATAAAGTCGATTGAACACTTCCTATTATGTGTAGATTAAGTGCTGCCTTCCCAGTTTAAAGGGTTTTATTTGGCACCTACTGCCGTAAAGAAGGTTCCTGTGATCCTCTGGGGTACTAGGAATGGAATTTAATTGCATCAGGGAGATGGTAATTTTCAGGCTGTCACAGAAAAGTAGACTCTAGTGGGACAGGGATTAGGAAAAAAGCATACAAGAAACCTCCACAAACAGATCAGAAGCTGGCCTGGAAATCTGAAGGGCCATATCAAACTTCTTTACTTAAATTACCAAGTTTGTCGGGAAGTAATTACAGTGTAAAGATGGAGACTGCACTAAGGCTGGTAAAAAACTAAGCTCTAAAACAGATAACTTGAATAGCTGCGTGAGTCCTTAAAGCTATTTAAGAAACAGAAGGTGGATCTTAATATCCATATTTAAGGATTAATCATCTGCAGCTGGTGTGAAACATTCACAAGTGAGCATAAAAGTAAGCCTTCAGGCCTCCTGGTAAGGAGATAATCGGCTGGTTCCGACAGTGCAGTGACAACGGTGAAGTTTCATGCTCTTCAGGACCTCAGTAGATGGCATGGCCATCCCAGCAGGACAATGCTGTGCATGTTGTGTAGGGAGTTATGCTGCTTCCAGGATATTAAGTGTAACTGGTCTTTCACAGACCTGTTTTCACTAAGGCAGTTTCTAAGATACTATCTCATTTTTTGCCTAGCAATAGGAGTCAGAAGATAATTGCTGCTTAGTAAATAGCAGAATACAATTTAGCTGCCTGTCTAAAAATAAAAAAACACCAAACCAGTGAATGAAACTCAGTAGACCAGTGATTCCACAAAATAGGAATATGGGTAGGAAAGCATGTGCTGATATCACTGGGATCACAAGGAAAAAGCCACAGTTAGCACAGAAAGAGGTGAACAACATCTATAAACTTTCCCAGGCCTGGCAGTAGTCAATAGATCTACCCTGATTTAGGCCATCTGAGAGCCTGGCCCATGGTATATAACTGTAGTGGTTGTTGCTAGTTCTGTGACTGAAGCTGAAATTCAGTTCAAGGTGACCAGGAAAAACTTGTCCATGTCAGTAAAACAAAAAGTTATAAGAAATCAATGTAATTTTAGAAATAATTGAACTGCTGTGCAAATCTAACTATTTTCTCCATCTTTTCCTATTACCTTTGTACTGTGAGGAATTCAGCTCTGGGAATTCTGTTTTGATTCCTTTTGACATTTTTATCCTGAGCATTTAGTTGTTTTATACCCTGCACCAGAAGTACATAGAGTTCATGGACAATTATATTCTTCCTGGGGTTACTATATGGTGTGTGTAGAGGAGTGTAAATATATTTTGGCTTGTATGGGTGTATAGTTCAGAGGGTAAGGAACTGGCTGGATCACCAGGCCAAAGAGTGGTGGGGAATGGAGTGAAATCCAGTTGGCAGCCAGTCACGGTTCCCCAGGGCTAAGTATTGGGGCCAGTTCTATTTAATATCTTTATGAATGATCTGAATGAGGGGATTGAGTGCACCCTCAGTCAGTTTGCAGATGACACCAAGCTGAACAGGAGTGTTGATGTGCTGGAGGGTGGGAAGGCTCTGCAGAGGCATCTGGATGGGCTGGATCAGTGGCCAAGGACAATAGTGTGAGGCTCGACCAGGTAAAATTCTGGGGCCTGCGCTTGGGGCAGGCCCCAGAATACTCCCAGGCAATACTCCAGGCTTGGGGCAGAGTGGCTGGAAAGCTGCCTGGTGGAAAAGGATCTGGGAGTGCTGGTCAACAATTGGCTGAACATGAGCCAGCGTGTGCCCAGGTGGATATGAAGGTTGATTTCATCCTGGCTTGTGCCAGTAATAGTGTGGCCAGCAGGACCAGGGCAGCGGTTGTCCCCCTGTACTCGGCAGTGATGAGGCCACACTTCAAATCCTGGGTTCAGTTTTAGATAACTTCTGACAAGAAAGACACTGAAGTGCTGGAATGTGTCCAGAGAAGGGCAACAGAGCTGGGAAAGGGTCCAGAGCTCACGGGGAGCAGCTGAGAGAGCTGAGGGTGTTCATCCTGGAGAAAAGAGGGCTCAGGGCTGACCTCATCACTCTCTACAACTGCCTGAAAGGAGGTTGTAGCCAGGTGGGGGTCGGTCTCTTCTCCCAGGAAACCAGTGATAGGACAAGAGGATACAGTCTCAAGTTCTGCCAGGAAACATTTCTGCACCCAAAGGCTTTTTGGGCATTGGAACAGACTGCGCAGGGAAGGGGTGGTGTCACCATCCCTGGAAGTGTTTAAAAGATGTGTAGATGTGGAGTTTAGGGACATGGTTTAGTGGTGGACTCGGCAGTACTGGGTTAATGGTTGGACTCAATCAATGGCCTTAAAGGTCCTTTCCAACCCAAATGATTCTCTGATTCTATGATTTTCACTTATGAAATTGCAACATATTCTTTACCATAACAAAAAAGGTAACTATAATACTTCTAAAATCTGCTGCTCTTTGTAAACACACGGA
>VWZD01004428.1:70790-94437 GCA_013396695.1 Sakesphorus luctuosus | reverse complement strand
TATATATATGTGTATACATATGTGTATATATATATATGTCCTTTTTTTTTTTGCATAGGTTTTCTACGTATTTGCTTAATTTTCTATTTATAGTGTTTACACAGCTGTTTCAACCCCAAGGTGAACAAGGAGAATTTTTTAAACCCACAAGTTTACTAACTTGTAANAAGCTGATCAAACCTGAGAGCATGGAAACAACCAAAGAGCTTCAAACCTCATATCACAGCTGCCATGGTTGCAAGCACTCTATAGAAAAGGAGTCAATTCCTTTCTTTTTCTGTAATTAAATAACTTTTATTTGACATAGATCTGGCCATATCCAACCATTTGATCTCATGACAAAGCAGCAATCCCCTGCTTCTAACTAAAAAGTGTCTTCTGTTCCACCCACAGATTTCAAATATTCAACATCTAGCAGCTGTGCCTCCCCAGCAAGGAAAGTGGTGAGGGATTACTGAAACCCAGCCCATATTCTGTGCAGGTTTCTATCATCAGATTCCCATTCCTGTTCTGTGTCCTGAATCCAACTCTGTAAGCCACAGACTGCCTGTGACTCTAATCTTCCAGACAGCTCCACCTGAGACAGCTGAAACCAACATGGTGAATTCCCATGTGCACGGACTTTCCTGCAGTTGGGAAGGGCCCACTGTAGAATGAAAAGTAATTTTGTCAACCACAGCATAATTTGTTTGCCTAAGTATAAACATGTAGGATCCCTTCAGGTACCCTCATGTATGGTTTGCAGAGGGCTGGGAGACATTAGACAGGGCTCCATCCAAGCCATAACTTGTGGAGATACAGCCAGTGGCCAAATGGGGTATCCAAACAGCAAACAAGTCTCAGACAAATTTATTCAGCTGAATCCTTCCCTCTGAAGCAAAGGAACAAGGACAGGAAAAAACCCTCCACTCTGGTGTGCCAATCATTTAGCAGCAGCAAATCATCCCAGAGTATAGCAGAGGATGACTGCACCTGACCAGCTGGCACAAGAAAAGGCTGCAGTGTTGCACCTTCCCAAATCTTACTCATAATAAATAAATAAATGAAGTTTAACTTTCGCTCCAATTGTCAGTCTGACCAATAAACCTCCCTGCCACAGAAATACTAATGATGAAAAAAAGTGCTAGTTTAGGTATTTTGCTTGTTTTTCACAGGATTTGTCACACAAGTATTCACCAGGGAGAGCAGAGACTGGCTTATGTATTCCTACTTTTGTTCTAGTTCCCAGGTACTGAAGAGACAGTGCAGGAAAGATCACACTGGAAATGCTTATGGTTTGGGTGTCAGCAGCATGAGCCCAATTTTTTCTTATCAAAGTGAAACCCAAGGAGATGGAACTCCCAGAGACCTTATAACCAGTAACAGACCCCTCAGCTCTGTTGTGAGAACGAAATAAAGTGCAAACAGAGGGAGATCAGCCGCTGTCCGAGCAGATGTCATGCTGGAAATAACCAGACATACTGAAAAATGTGACTGCTATTGTGGGNTGTGGGTTTTTTTCCTTTTAATGTTTTTTGCTGAACTAAAGACAGGTTCTGAGAATGTCGACACTTATTCCAGAAAAAAGCTTTTATGTTTGTTTCTATTTTAATGTCATTTGATCGTCTGTTGTGTTTTTAACAATGCAAGAGAAACCACTAATTCATCCATTATTTATTTCCTTTTTTGCTTCGCTATGTTTTGTTTTGTTCTTTTCAGTCACTGTTTTAACACATTTTTGCCAGGTGTTTCAAATTTATTTCTCCTATGTCTTTGACACCTTGGTAAATGAGGTTCTTATTAATATTTAAAGGATTTTTTGTTTGTTTTGTTTTGTTTTATGCAATACTCAAAAGTCCCAGCATATGTAACAATATTATACATTCTCCATAATGTATAAAGTCCTGCTGAAGTGAATTGGGAGCTTGGGATCACACCCCACAAAAGTCTCATTTTGAGGAGCTTTATACATTGTAGTCATTTTGTCAGTTCCATTGCACATGTGTTTGTTCTTTCTGACATATGTTGATCAAAATGTATATTAGAAATGCCAGACCATGGAACTGAGGTTGCATAAAGGATCATTGTTATTAAAGAAACAGCACTTTCAGTTATTTCAATTATTTTCTATGCTTTTCGGTCAGGACCTTTTTTCTAAACTCTTTCCCCTATTTGGGAGCAGAGGGTCATGATTGCTGTGCTTTCCACAGAATTTTTGACAGGACAAATCCATGGTTAACCCCCAAAAAAGTATGTTAAGAAACTGGAAAAAATGTTTGTAAGTATTCAAACCAGTCTTTGATTTTAATAGTTGCAATCCAACTTTTAACCCAATCCTGTTCTGAGCCTGGCTGTAACTTACCAAAGTGTTTAATATCTATGTTCCACTTTTAAAAGGTATATGGAAACTTTCTTTTCATCAGAGATTTAGGAGTCAAAGCTATGAAGTATTGTAGAAGAAAGATTTTATATATACATTGTAATAACAAATTATATTACCAGTTTTAATTTAAAAATACAATTCAGTACCTTAATAATGAAAGATGAAATTAATACTGTGTTCATTTCCAAAATAAATATTCTGATTTGTAAACTAAGAATTTAGAAAACACTTAGGAAAAATTAAACATATTCTGATGTGTCTGGCCCATATGTCAAATAAATAGCCTTAACTCTATCTGCAGTTTTGCTATAAAAGCAACTTTGTCTTTAAGTATGTATTTGCTCCAATTTTTAACTACAAACACTAGTAGCATGTACATCATACTACTGGACCACTACATATTTAAAAGAAGGCAATCCAGAAAACAGACCAGAAAAATGACTGTGTGCTGCTTTTAATTAGTGAATATAAGCCATCTGCTCCATGCTGGTGAACAGGAACAGAGCAAATAAGTTTATGAAAAGAGCTTTATCTCAGCAATTACTGCAACCTCAGTTCTAGTTTACAGTGCACCTATTTCAAAGTATTAAAGGGTTACACTTTCTGAAACCTATTTTGACAAGAATGAATATTTGCAGTTATGACTGTACAAAACAAGTGCCTTAGATAAGCTAATGAGTACTCATATTCACATTTAAATTTTTAAAAAATACAAAATATGAGAATAATTTGTGTTATGCTACAGAAACAGGAATTAAGTGATGTGTGTCTGTCCAGCTGACTGGAGAAATCCATTTAACGTCACTGTCCCACAGAAATATATGTACACTGATGAATAATATGTATTAACAAATGTTTTATCATTGCAAAATACATACACTTGTCTGTTGTGTGTTTTATTAGAATGCCAAGTTCTTTCTGTGGCATGAGATAAGACACCTAAGAAAACAGTTTGGGCAGTTTAGTGTTAAATCAGTGTAGAAATGATGCTTTTAAGACTCCAGAACTGTCTCCCTACCCCTTAACCCCAAGCCAGGCCTGCTGCTGTGCAGATACACAGGGAGATTCATCTTCCTAAACTGGAATTCTGCAGTCACAGGATTGCTGTGGCAGGAAGGCACCTCTGGACATCACTTGGTCCAGTCCCTTGCTCAGAGCTGGATGAACCAGAGCGCGCTGCTTGGGGCTGTGCCCAGTCATATTCTTGAATATCTCCAAGGATGGAGACTCCTAAACCTACCTGGACAATATTCTCCAGTGTTTGAGCACATTACCAGGAAGAAAGTATTTTCCTATGTTTAAATGGAATTTCCCTCATTCCAAATTGGGCTTGCTGCCTCTGAACCACTGGGCATGCCAAAAAGATCTTCCCTGAACCTTTTCTCTGGGCTGAACAGTCCCAGCTCTCTGTGCCTCCTCACATACAAGGAGCTCCAAGTCCTTAATCATCTCTATGACCCTGTGTTGAACTTGCTCTATTATATCCCTGTGTCTTTCTTACTGTGAAGCTCAGCACAGGACTCAGAACTCCAGATGTTTCTCACTGGAGGTGAGTAGAGAGGAGGGATCACCTCCCTCGACCTGCTGCTGATGCTCTAATGATTCTTCCTCTGCTGGTTTGTGTGTCACTGTTGTGGTTTAACCCTGATGGCCAACCAAGCACCACACAGCCACTGGCTCTCTCCCTGATCCCCAGTGTGGGAGGGGAAGGAGAAAGGGAAAAAGATCATGACATAAGAACAGTTTAATAATTGAAATAACATAAAATATAATACTACTAATATGAGTGATTGTAATGAAAAAGAGAGAAATAAAATGTGAGAAAAACCAAACAAGTGAGGCCCAGTACAGTTGCTCACCACCCACCAACTGGTTTACAAACTTGCTGAGGGAACCTTCTTTGCTGTCATCTGGATCATAAATGCAGATGAGAAAGAGTTTTGGCTCTATTATAGATCCCTGGGGTACAACACTGAGAGACTTTCCTCCAGCTGATTTCATGCCCCTGACTAGAACACTTTGAGAACTCTCAGTCTGGTCAGTTTTCAGTCCATCTCTTTGTCCACTTCTCCAGTCCATACTTAACCAGTTTGGAAAAGGGGATGTTATGGGAATCAATGTTGAAAGCCTTACTAAACTCAAGATACACAGTATTCAGTGCTCTCTCCTTATCCACTGAGCCACTCAAGGATGTCAAGTTGATCACTTATGATTTTATCCATACTGAGTACTTTGAATCACCTCATTTTTCATAATGTTTATGGACTATAGGTTATTTGTTCCATCACATTCCCAGAGACTGATAGGAGCCTGACCGGACCATCACTCCTGAGATCCTCCTTCTGTGACGTCTGCTTTCCTCCAGCCCTTAAGGAATTCTCCTGGTTGTCCCAAACTTTCCAAGGGAATCGAGTGGCTTTGCAATGACATGGACAAGTCTTCCATCAGGGCTTCTTCCAGCTGTCTGAACAAAACCACATCTGCTGCTTCTTTCTCGTCAGGAAGTTGGATGATAGTGATGCTGTGAAGGTGTGAATGCTGTTACTGAAGATGAGCTGAGAAATTACCTGAAGCCTCTGTCCTGCGTGGGACATCACCACACCTTCCCTTGAAACCCTCCAGTGCAAGTGCAGATGCAGCTCACAGCTGCAACTGTTAGACATTCAGTATTATTTTCAGTAGGGCCGTCCCGTGGCATAATGGAGAGCACTCTGGCCTCTGAATCCCAAGGTCGCGAGTTCAAGTCTCGGTAGGGACCATCCCCTGGCAGTTCAAGCCTCCCTGCCATCCGATCCTGTCAGATCTCGGATGCTCAGCAGGGTCAGCCCCGGTCAGTACCGGGTGCTGTAGATAGTCCCAAGGACTTCACTGTCACTGTCCAAGCTCGCTCGGCCGTGGCAAATGAACTTTAGGACTTAAACGGTGGGCCCAGTTCTGTGCATGCTGTGCCTCACCTAAATAATCCACTGCACAGGCTCGAAGGGCACACACCCAAACAGGGAGAGCCCTTCCCAATTCTTCATTCACGAAGATTGGCCATTATTATTTTCCGTAGAGGAATTCCCTGTATTTTTGCCCTGCTCTCTCATGACTTATTACACCCCTCACACAGTCAGAGCACTTAGAGAGACCTGCTGTTAAACACTTCAGCAGCAGCAGTGTTACCCTTGTATCAGAGGTGTGATGTCCCTTCTGTTTCTCCAGCTGTTTTTATTTTGTATCTGGGTGATGGATGTGGAGGGTCTCCCTGAGGGTTGGGACAGCACCACCCTACATGTCACAAAGCTCAGGTTAGATGCTTCTACAGGAGACTAAAATCATAAACGGAGTGGAAGTAAAGAGCTCCCACAAAACAACATTTCCATGGTAGCTAAGCCCTTCACCAGTTCCTCTGTTTCAGCTTCCTTTGTATTGGGACCATTAAAGTGCCTCTCTATAGCACCTGGAAAGACTACTTTACTTAAAAATCAATAAATATTTTTTTTCTAGTTGAAAGTATTGTAACTTTATCAACCATATTGCCAGCTAGCAGTCCTTCATGAGGGACAAAAAGGAGGCTTTAGCCCTGATAACTTTATAGGCTCTAATTTTTGCCAGGCAGCTGTAAAACCCTGTGGATCTTTTTTTTTCCTTCAAGTTACAGATGAACCCTATATATAAATGTGCCACAAGTTACCAAATGCTGTACTTTGTCCTTTTAGCGACCCACATCAATAAGACACTGTTTGGCATTTAAAAATTAAGGCCACATTGCCAATTAGTCAGCCACACCTCTGGTAACCTTATTCAATGCTATGGGGCTAATCACTTTGGGAAGGCCTTGACATATTTCATAATTGAACTGTCAGGTTTGTATTTTGCTACAATTCGTTCATACCTAAGTGCAAGTTGTTAACCACATTAAGCTGATTTCTTTTGAAGGCTGGTGGGAAGGATGGAGTCCGGATTCCCACGTTCATGTGCAATTATGGTATTCCCACAGAGTACTGGTAGGGAAAAGGATTTTGCTCTGATTGTGTGAGCTAAATGAAGGGTTGAACATGGCTTACCTGTGGATGCACTGCCTACAAACTGACTGGTATCTCTGGCTTTTTCCTTTTGCTTTCATAGAATCACAGATTCATGGAATGGTTTGAGTTAAAAGGCATCTTATAGCCCCATCCACTTGTAATATGGAGGGGCATCTTCAACTACATCAGGTTGCTCTGAACCCCATCCAACCTGGCCTTGAATGTTTCCTGGGATGGGGCATCCACCACCTCTCTGGACAGCCTGTTCAGTGTTTCATCCCCTCATTATAAAACATTTCTTCCTGCCTGTGTATGATCATGCATATCTTCCTTTGTCTGAAACTATGGTCTTACCTCCTGGGGGAAGGGATCCTGCTCAGTTTACTTTACACACCTCTTGAGTCCTAAGTCAGATAGTAAACAAACCAATGCTCTAGTATTCTTCCTTTCATTTTCCTGCCTTATTCATTAGCTTAACAGACTTGGCAGCTACAAGAAAGGGATGTAATTCCTAGTGTAGATTACAGAGTTGCATTAAGCCTGCATCAAGAAACCTTCTCTGCATCAGTAGCATGGTAGTACGTATCCCTGTGAAGCAAAATCTTCATGTGGAAATGCATGTCATTGGAACAGGCTTATATCAAAATGCAAAGAGAAGTATCCACACTTCTGGCAGCTCTCTGCCATGCTTGCCTGGACTTACTTTCTAAAATGAGATTAAGCTTCTTGAATTGAAATCCATGTGTCATGTGTGGAACTGGATAGGGTTAGAAAGAGGGTCTATATGCAGCTGAGACAAAACAGCTTAAGGAGATACTGTTTTCATGGGGCTTTATGTCCAGAACTCTTAAGTACCTTAAACAGCCCTGTCTATAAGCTTTGCAGAGGATTAAGAGAGGGCAAAAAACTCCACCCAGTTCAACTGTGTGGCCATTTAAATGTTACCATCAGGCTGGGAGGTACCTGTTCCTCATGTATTGCCCAGTACGGTTCCAGCTCTCAGTAGAAACAATCTGTTGTTTATTCCCGCTGGACACATTTGAAATCTGGTACACTTGGAGTTTTAATGCCTTGAATTTCAAGGAATCAGGGAGCATTAACTGCTTCCATTTCTCTGTGCAGAGAGCCATGAATAAATAGCAATCCCTGCTACCAGTTTGCAGCTGATTCCCATCACTTTCAGTGTCACTTAGGTTGAATTTGACCTGTTGCACCTTTGTGCCAATATAGTACTGACACTCTGCTTTCTCCTATAGACCTACTTAAATTTGAACTTTTGATGTTTTGTAGTTGCTTCAAATAAGATTGGACTTGATGATCTCAGAGGTCTTTCCAACCTATTTTATTTTGTGATTCTGTGATTCTGTAAATGAAGCTGGTCAGCAGTTCTCCACTAGGAACAGGGTATGCTCTTACTCCAGTCCCATGGACTAAGTGTACACTTTATGAAAAGAAAATTGACTGCTATTGTTGGAGCATTAGAGCATAAAAATGTAATTAAATCTGAGAAGGCTATTTCTTGAAAAAGGTGAGAAATTTATTGTCCAAAATGAACTCTCAGATTTGCCCTTTGTTAGGACAAAATGAATCTCTGAGTGTTGATAAACCCTTGTTCTGCTGGAAAAGATCCCTGTCTATGACCAGTCAAGAGTTTGCCTTTCAAAACAGCCATGGCATCCTTTCTAAACTATTTAAACCCTATTCATCAGAAACCATGTAAAAGTGGGATATTTTTTCCCCAGCGGAGACCCCAGACAGGTAGCTGTTCATTAAAACTATAGTGTTCTTTTTCAGCTTTCAGAACATCTGTCCTGTATTTCATTTGCCACTTTTGCAGGGTGCAAATAACAGCAGGCACACAGACAGAGCTATTAAAAATGTACGAGGTATTCCAGTAAATCAGTTACTTTGCAGTAAATCAGTTAGTTTACCATTATTGAAGTTCTGTATGAAGTGAGTCTTGCTGTTGGCAGGAGAGGATTTTGTAATAAATAATAAAAAATATTCTCTGTTTTTAAAAGGGGTTTTGTAGAGAGACTTCAGCAGTAAATGTTTTAATGGGTTATGTGGTGATCAATGGAGCTGCCTTGTTGCATTTCAGAACACTGAAAATCCTGGTGCACACATAATCCTTGGAGGGCCTCTGCCTTTAAAAAGATTGTTGCAAGCAGCTGACACTCTTTTCTGTTTTTGAAAAGGTGAAAATCTGAACTTCTAAATCATGTAAGAACTTCAAGAGGGTGAATTATCCCTCCCTACAGGAGACTGCAGTAGCATCAAGTGAGATGCATTACGAGCAGCAGAGGCATCTGCTTGGATGGGCAGAGATCCTTTGGAGATCAGGCAGGGAATGAGTCTCCTCTGGAAGGGGTGACCACTGCAGGGAGTTAGATGGGCACACAGCAGCTCACAGATTGATGGGCTCAGCTGAACAGATTTCTCACTTTGCAGAGAAGGACAGAGGCAAAAGTGCATTAAGACTTGAGAAAGGTGGGCAAAGCAGAAAGAAGAAAGACACAAAGTGTTATTCCAGGTCCAGAGCCATCCTCCATCATAGCCTGTTGCAGCAATAGACATACTGGGATGCAAAAATCTTATACCTGTGGCTCTGCACTCCTCTCTGCTCCTCTCTGCTACTGAAGCTACTTGTGTCCCACCACTTGGCTCTACCCTAAATCAGTCACAAAAAGAGTAAAAGCTTCCAGGAGTGTATCACCCTTGAGGTTCTCAGACTTTCCCACAGCCATCTACTTCCATTATGTTCTCTAACACAACTGGATTCAATAGCGTTTTCACCAGTGCCAAATATACATTTAAGACAAAACCCCTACATTTATTCTACTTATACATCTAAGGACCACACTAATTCTATCAGGTTATTTCCTCTTCCTTGTATACTACCTATTTACTTTCCTGTGATTTTTGTATTTTGAAGATAAGGCACTTCCTTCCTCTTAAGGATGGGCCATCACAAGGTGTTTTTATGGATCCAGACTGAAAAGAACTACTACCAGAGAGCAGTCCTTGCAGAAACCCTTTAGAAACATCTCTATTTCATGCAGTCTCCTGTTTAGAGAAGTGGAAAAAAAATATTTTGGAACTTGTATGCAAAGCAAGGGCAAAAATAGAGTAGTTCTTGGAAGTTCATGGCTGCATATTCACAGCAGAAAAACCTGTAGGAAATAAAAAAGGCCTGCTGGAATAGAGAAGAGGAGTGATCAACAAAGAAAACTATATCTCAATGATCATAAAGTATTGGAATAGCCAAACAGCATCTGGAATTCTGAAAACCAATTAAGGGAAAAACAAATGGGGCCATTTCCCCAGGAGGATGTTATAGTCCTACACCTAAATGAATACCTCATCTTTCAGAAAGAAAATGGTTTCTGTTTCAGTAAGTCTGGGAACAGATGCTGGTTAGTGGAATGAGTGTAAGAAAATAAAACTTGCAAAGTGGAGTTAAAACTCATGGAGGTTGATGCAGATGGATAAAATGGCCTGATCATCATTCATCTTACACATGGAAGCTGAAGACTTTTTTAAAATGTAACTAGCAACTTGAGAGCTTGTGCCATATGAGCAGCAAATAGTAAATGTACTACACCACCAGAAGGGGGAAAAGTGACTTAAGCAACTGCAGGACCATTAGTCTGAATTCAGTGGCATAAAATATTGGAGAAAAAATTTAAAAGGAAGANTCAGGTAGTTCTAGAGAGTGATAAAATCACCTCTGAACCTGCTTTTCCGTAGACTCAAAATCCCCAGTCCCTCAGCTGCTCCTTATCAGACTTGTGCTCCAGACCCTTCACTAGCTCTGTTGTCCTTCTCTGGACCTGCTTCAGCACCTCGTTGTTCTTCCTGAGCTGAAGGGCCAGAACTGGACACAGGATTTGAGGTGTGGCCTCACCAGTGCCCAGCACAGGGGAACTCACTGCCCAGGTCCTGCTGGTCACACTATTGCCGATTCAGGCCAGGGTGAAACTGGCCTTCTTGGCCACCTAGACAATACTTAAATACATGAAGACAGAATGATAAAATGTAATTTGGGTTAATCACAAATAATTCACACCTGATTTGCCTCATGTTTTTCTTTGGTCGAATAATTGATTTTTTAGACAACAAAAGAAATGGACTTGTCTTTTTTTTCCCATATGCTACCACAGAAGAGGTTATCAGTTATATTGAAGGATATGTGCAATTCTTATAAAGGGATAAAGGAAAGGCTGGAAGGCATGTAACAGTCTGGTAATGAAAGGGGAAATCATCCAGATTGAATGGGATTATTACTGCCTTGTAACTCAGCTGCTCTTGGGACTGATACTCAGTTTTTTCAGTGATAATTGTCAGAGTAATTAATCCCATGTGACTTGCATTTTTATGCTGTGTGGTAGTCCTAACGGGAAATTCCTTTATCTGATTAAATAAATTCTTGGGAACTTTTGGACTGGGGGAGGTTAATTCTCAATGACTGGTTTTTGAAGCAAAGATCGGTGTCCTGTATAGATTACTTTGGCAACAAAAAAATTGTTATTTGTTAAGGAGAGCAGGAGGCTTTGTTGATGCAGAGATAACTCAAGATCTTCTATAGAAGAATAAGGCAACCTTATAGACTAGAATGATGGAAATACAGCAGAATCTAATAATACACATTGAAAAGCCATGCCTTTAGGGTTTCATATGGAGTCTGCTTCTTGTACAAAGGGGTCTGTCTCATCAGCAGAAAACAGATGAGAAGGAGAAAACCCCAGGTGACAACCTCAAAATAAATCTTGTTGACTATATATGACCTAGAGTGATTTGAAGAAAAAAGTGTGAGTCTTTAACCCTAGTTGACTCTTTTTTTTTCAGATTATCCTCTTAGGTCGATTCCTTTTGAGTTACAGAGTACCCTTCCATAGAGACATTAATCTCTTGCTGAGATCTTTCCATTCTGACCCGAGGTTCTGTCATGACAAGGTCAGCAAACCAGCTGCTCTGAGCTGGAGGGAAGACCCCACACCTGACAATCTTGTAGCAGGAGATTGCAGTATATTCCACTGTGGCTTACTCAAAGGAGTGATAAACTGCCACTGAATTGTAAAACACAGGAGATTGCAAAAACAGCATCTCCAAGGAGTTTACTCAGACAGCAGGAAACTGTGCTGGAGGCAAAAAGAAAAATCTGAGTATCCAGGAAACATTAGTGAAAATCCCAGGTGCACAGCATGTCTCTGAATGTTCAGAGTATTGGCAAATATTGACTCCAGCTCTAGCTGCTTATTACTACTGCATTGCCAACTCATAATGATGGAGGGGGATTATTTGCTTTTCCCTTTTTTTCTTCTTTTTTTTTTTTTAATATCTTTCCTAGTTACAGATGGTTAATTTTACTAGGGCGGGGGGAAGGAGGGAGGAAGAAAAGAAGCAAGCTCTAGAAATACAGCTCAGCTATTCAGTAGGCTACAAAGAGTAAAGAATAATCTGGGGGTAAGTTGTCTCTAGCCGGACTCAAACAAAGGACCAATCGGTAAGAAATGAGCATTATATCATACTTTGCAGACTATTCACAGAATTAAACCAACTGTGCACACAGTAAGCTCTCTTTACAGATCTGGGAGCAGCACAGGCAGTGAGACCCATTTGTTTTGGATGGTTTTCAAGACACAGTTATTGTTTATATTGTGCAGTGGCCCAGGGCAGCGGAAGAGGAAACTGTAAATTGTAACGAGCGAGTTGGAGTGTGCACAGGGCTGTGCTTCAGGAAACATCAGCTCTCCAGCTGGAAAAGGGGGCTCTGGGACCAACTGCAGCAGCAGGGATGTTGATGTTGGAAGTGGGATTTTATGTTTTAAGGAAAAGAATCAAAAAAGAAAGACAATTCTTCAAGTGGATATAGTTGGCTGAGCCTGGTGTTGACTCTGCTTCCAGGTGTGTTAATCATTCCCATGCACTTGCCAGTAGTGGAGAAAATCATGTGAAAACAAGATAATCAGAGTAAGATTTTGGCAGTAAATACCTAAGTTTGGGGTTTTTTTTTTTTAAAGGCTGAATTTTTATTCAGAAAATTATGTTCTGTGGAGTTGCTATGTTGCAGGACCAATATATAAGTGGTAAGGAGGGCTGTTCAGAGGTTGTCTGCTGGCTTTGGGCAGGTTGTTGGGGTGGGAACCTTGAGATGAGAAAAGGTGTGACACACACTTGTGCTTGCACCCTGCCAGTTAAATGCAGGGCAGATCAAACAGTTGCTTCCCACTCTGTTGTCCTGAGGTAGCCTAGTTATCAAGTGGGGAGCAGGAGGCAAGAGAGAGTTGTGCAAAATAGTACTTCTCCAAAACATTTGAGAAAGGTCAGCAGTGAGGAGGAATGAGTGCTGGAGATAGTCTGACATGTGTTCCCATGCACTAGAAGGCAGCTGCTCATCCTCAGCTTAAAAAAAATCTGTGATAAATCCAAGAATGGAGTCACAAAGTGGAGAAATAAGATACTTGTCCAGATGACTAAAACCCTTTAAAAAATGTGTAGTGTGCTGAGCAAAAGAAGGCAGCAAGTAAAAGCCATGTGTCACATCAGCTGTGGCCTGGCACGATGGCAAGGTCAGAGGCTGGAGACAGAGGCAAAGGCTGGCACTCCATGCTGAGCCCCAGGCAAGGCTGCTGCCCTCTCCCTGAGGAGAGCACCGAGGATGGGTGTCAGGAAAAGGGTGATCCAGCTTGGCTCTGAGATTTGCTTGCACCTCTTACAGGAGGTAATATCCTTTATAAAAATATTTTTATTTTCCATTATTAAAAAAATGAAAAAATAATAAAAAAAGACCCTGTCAAAGAGAAGGAGTGGTGAGGTTCCTGTGGTGCATTTCACAGGTCTGGGCTCCCTTTCTCAAGGCAGGCATAAGGGTGGGCAGTGATGTGGTCAGCCTGCCCTACTGCCTGAGTCCCTGGCCCTCTGCCCTGGCCTCCAAAAACCCCACCTCTCCTCTCTGCAGGTGTTACTGTTCTGTCAAAATCTGTCAGGCAGTGGGATAGTTTCCTCCTGGGAACCATTTTAAACAGAAACTGGTTGTAGAACATTACACTGAGATAGTTGAACTCTATTTTAATCATATTTATGTCCTTGCTTGCAGACAGAATTGTGCTAAATCACCCTTCCTCCCAGACCCTGTTGGACAGGATTCATATCTGAATACTGCTGTGCAATACTTAACAGGAAAAAGAACCCTGAAGAAAGCTAAAGAGGGAAGCCAGTGGGGAAGTGAGTGCCGTGAGCAGTCACTTAGTTAAGGTGCTTGGGAATAGATGTTTGGAGACTGTCATCTGATGTTGCTACCTCTGCCAAAACCCAGAAGGCTCAGTAGTTTCGGTTTAGAGGACTGAGAAAATGGAAACTGAAAAATGAAAATAAAGCAATATGAAGGAGCAATGATACAACTGGATCCAGACAGGCAGCTGGGGGGCTGTCCAGTCTCTGCAGCAGAATTTAAATGGAGAGATTTCAGGCTGCCTGAACGTTGCTCCTTTAGCCATGCAAAACTTTGCTGGTTTTAGCAAGCTTAGAAAATGGGCTTAGCAGAGACCATGTGTCATCTGGCTGTTTGGAAAGACATTTAACAGCACTTCTGACTAAGCTTAAATGAAAGTTAACAGGGCTGCCCTTGCTGCCCTGTGACAAGGCGTAAGATTCCCTCAGCCTGTGAGGAATAAGACTTTAGGTATTCTCCTGCAAGAAATCAGTGTTCAGGACATCAAGAGATGTGGATCAGTGTGTCTTTGTGGTCTCTAAAGGAACAACTTCTTTTCACAGGACTGATGTGTCTGGCCTCTTACCCTCTGAGGCCTGGAGGGCAGGGAATGTTTATACCTAAGTGCTGACCTTCACCTCTGCTTATGTTCTCAGTCACCTCTAAAGAAAACAAATGGGAGTACGTGAGTGATTGGTTATTGCACAGGTCTGGCAAGTCTGAGATTTTGAGCATGAGAGTTGCTCTTTTGTGCTCCTATTTCATGCTCTGCTGCCTTTTCTCTGCTTGGAGATCCCACGTCCCTGCCAAGCTCTTTCTCTGTGTCTTCCTCCTCCCGTGGAGAGATGCTCCCTCTGCGAGCCCCCAGCCCGTGTGGGCCATTGGCTCCCTCCCACAGCTCGGGCTGGGATTGCTCACGCTGGGAGCTGGAGCAGCCTGAGCAGCTCCCATATGAGTTTTGCTAATAGCAAACACAGAGTGTATCATTACTGAATTCATGCACAGACTGCTAATAAACACCCACACTCATCTCCTCCAAGAGAAGATGTCATAACTCGTTCCATCGCTTTCACTGTTGTCAGAGAATGTTATCTCCTTTTGGGGAATAGCTCAGGTTGGCACAGTGAAGGCACCAGTCTGAAGGCTGTTTACATTAAGCACACTGAAATTATTGTCATATCCAAACCAGCACTGGCTGAACATCTTCCTTGTTTAAAACTTTCCTACTGTAAAGAGATTTTTTTCTTAACAATACGGATCTTCTTGAAAAGACCATTCCTTTGTGAGGAATTAATAGGGAAATATGCCTGGAAATTCATATTTCATCATGGGAGTTTCTACCCAAAACCAGAAAACAGGTTGCTGTAATGACTTTGGGAATTATGGAGTGCTCATTGTGCCTGGCTGCAATGCCAGTTTATCTCTCAACATGTCATTCTAAAATTAGTAATTTTCAACTCACTTCACTTCATCTCCAAAAAGCTGGGATCTGGTACACTGAGAGAAACCCAGCCCAGCCCAAGACCCTGATCCACAGAACTGACTGAGGGCAAACTCCTGAGTGTATAGCTCCTGTGAGACATTGTGGCAACCCTTCTCACCTCACGTTTGGAGTGCTTGAAAAGAAATCTCTATAGTTTTATTTTATGGTTTTTGAAACATCCCTTAAATTTCTATAAAAAATAGGATTTTGCAATCTTCAATTAATTTTGAGTTACTTATGAAATCCAATATTTTTTGCTATAGCTGAAATCTTCCACTTGCTGAGTGAGCTCCATGAATAGGTCGAAAGCAGAGCCCTTTTTAAGACAGGACAACTTCAAGTCTGTAGCTTTGCGGTTTCTTGTAGGGCAGAGATCCTGCAGCTTCACTTTCCAGCACTCAGCTGTGCCAGAAGTAATGGATGTCTATGGAAACAGAAGTTTTTCCTAAACAATAACTTTCAGTTGAAAATAGTGTAGAGAATAAGATTAAGGGTTAAGGGCTAAAATTCTTGAATGCTGCTGGGAGACCCTCCTGTGTAGTTCTGTGCTGGCAGCTACTAAAACTTTTCATTAGATTGACTGGGGATTTGCCATTAAATGTTTGTCCTTTTGCTGTCAGAAAAAAAAGATTTTACAGAAATGTGAAAGTATCCAAAGGGAATTTTCTGCTTAGGCCAAAACATTTATTCTTACTTTAAGCCATCAAAGTGAAATATTACTTTGCTGTCCATACCAAATCCTTGTGTTTCTGTTTTTTAAAAGAAAAGTGAGCCATTTTGTTTTGTGCTCAGCATTGAAATCCAGGTGCCTCAAAGGAGGTGTAATTCATGTTCCCAGCTTTCCTTATGGGTGTACTACAACTTCCCTGAGAGCCTGGCTCCCTCCTAATATTACACCACTCGATATTTCTCAAAAACTGAATAACTCAGTGGAGCTCTCTGAAATGATGGTAGAATTCAGGACCATTTTGTTCCACCAAAAGTTCTGTTACTTATCCCTTCCTTTGATTGGAAATTAAAACAAACAAACAAACAAAAAAAAGCCCAAACCAAACAAAACAATATTGGAATTTTCCAAAAGAACAGAAACTGTGATTTTTCTCTCAGCTCAGTGACCTCTCTGGCTATTGCTCACTCACTCACTCACTCTTGTGAAAAAGGAAGAGAAATTGCTCCAAACAAAAGTGCTTTAGTGTGGTCACTGCTTCAATTTGAATTCAATTGCACTTACAGGAAGCCTGGGAGAGAGTTTAGCAGATAATTAATGTGTTAAATGACACAAAAATGTAATTATTACTATATAGCATGCATAACTGGGTATTTTTCATGTAGGTAAAAAGAGTAGGAGTCCTGAGAAATGGATATTTCCAAAGAATAAACGGCAGGCAAGTGCCAGGAAAATGAGATGTATCTCTGAAATTTCTTTTAATGGTTGACTTTGGCTCTAAAAATAAAAATGCTGATTAATTACCTTTTTAAAGCACTTTAATAATGACACTGATTAACCTTTACAGCAACCTGGTGGAGCAGATGAGTTTTAATACTGCCAATTTAGAGATAATTAAGTAGCAGATCTGTTAAAACATCTTCATTTTTATGCCTTCTACATTTTTAATGCCCACCTCGAGACACTCAGTGACTGAAGAACTTCTGCACCTTCAATTGGTCTCTGGCTGAGTTGTGGCACCTCAAAACATTTTGCCCCTGAGGCCCCACTGTGAGAATCTTCATCTGTGGTCACCCACAGTGAAAACCTGTGCCTGAAAATCCAAGCTGTGAGTCTGCTGCTCCATACAGAGCCAGGCAGATGGTCCTCAGAGCAGTGAGGAAATGCAGGGTACAGGCATTTATCCTGGCTCTTCGCCCTAAGTGTTGTCCAAGTGTTTCCAGTGGCATGTTTAAATTAGTCCCATAGTAAGACTATTACACATTAAGATTACTACTTACTATTATATAGTAAGATTGAGAGTTAAGCTTTGATTTTTGGAGCAGGAATGTCTTGGTTTGAGGGAAAAACCAAAATGTTTACCAAAAAGCAGAGGAGAGGATTCCTCCACAATAATCATGTCACTCTACTCAATTTAAGAAAAAGGAACTTTAATTAAAAAATGAATATAAGAAGGGTAACTGTTCTTAACTACTATATATATCTACATATATCTGTAGATATAGATATAACTGTAAACAGACCAGAGCAAACTACTTCCCCAACACCAAAAGTAAAAAAGCAAAAGAGAACAACCCCCAAAATGGTAGGTTCCTCCTGGAACAGTTATATTCATGGACAGTGTCAGTGTCACACCTCAGCCGGCTGTGAGGTGAATTCTGTCTTTTCCCAGTGAGGCAGAGACAAGGAGTGAGCACTCACATGGACTCTCTCTCTCATTGTCCTTTGTCCCAAACGAAGATAGGAAAAGCTGGGAGTGGAGGGATGGTGATAGTTCCCAGGAAGGAAAGGTCTGCAGCGTGTCCCAAAAGCGGCTGTGACTCCTCTCTCTTTCTCTCTTTCTCTCTCTCTGTCTCTCTGTCTCTGTCTCTGTCTCTGTCTCTGTCTCTGTCTCTGTCTCTGTCTCTCCCTCTCTCCAGTTGCTGCCATGGCAGGGTGGGCAGCCACAAAGCTGCGGGTGATGGTAAAGCTGGAGGGGTGACTGGGCTCGCAATGTCTAACCAGGAGAACAGCAGTGGCAAGAAAAAAACCCAGCTCACTAAACAGCAGGAGGTGAGCAGGAGGATAGCTTCTCTCCAACAGCAACACACACAGCTGCAGCATTCAGCCAGAGCTGTGGATGTCCCCAAAAAAACTAAAGAGACAGTGCAAATCCATTCCCCACAACACCTTCCCACAGTCCGCCCTCCACCCAAAATGACTAAGCAGGAATTCATAGCAGTTGATCACTTCTTTTGTTAACTCATGGCATGGGGAATTAGTGGCAGGGAGAGATTTTTTTCCTTTAACATCCCAAAACTACAACAAGGAATCAGTTTGATGTGCAACTGCAGAAGAAACACCACATCTTACCCAAGACATGGCTACCTTCTGATTCCAAAGTAGCAAAAAAGAGAGGGAGGTGGGAAAAAAAGGAGCCAGAGAGGATAGCAGTGTTTTAAAAAGCTTTATCAGGGCTTGTTTTCTTATACAATAGCCAGCAGGACTGAAGAGAGCTTGAAAACATACAGACAAAGGAGCAAGTATGGGAAGACATGTGCACTTGCCTGCCACAGATTAGCAAGAGAAATAACATACTTTAAGTCAATGGGTAAAACACTTGTCTGAATGGCAGAAGTTTAGTTCTGGAAGGAAAACAACCATTTGTCAAATCTGCATGTTTCTTCACTTAATTAATAAGTAAAACAAACTCCTGGAACATGAACACAGAAACATTCCTGCTTAAGGTCTGTATAATCTGGCTGCCTCCCTCTGATGATGACCAGCACCAAATGCCTCAAATAAAACTGCAAGAAGCAGGTCAATACTGGGTTTTGGAATAAATTGCAAGTCCAGTTTCTTTCTAAACGTCACCAGTCAGTAGTTGGCTTATGACTCGACGTAAAAGGTTTGTTCCCTATTTCTAGTGTTTCCAGCTCTCACAGTGTATGTGTCCTTGAAGCCCTGACCATGCATTTCTGTTACTAGATCCCAACTTTCCTTAAAATAATTGAACAAATAAACAAAACAAAAAGTAGGAAAAAAGAAGGAAAAATAAAAATAGTCAGCCTTCCTCTTTGCTGGGGATAACTTGATTAGATTTTGAAGGCTGACAGAGGTTCAAGGCAAGACTGGGCAAATACATATGAAATAAATTCACTGTGTGTTATTAATTAAACAGAAGCCACTTCCATCATGGCAACTGTCTCCACTTAAAACAGTTGGAGAGTGGAAGAATATGAGAGGAGAATATCACATGTCCTTGTCCTGTTGTTACACTCCCCTTGGGAAGAGCAGCTGTTGGAGAAAGGACTAAATGGACTTTTTACCTAATGCAGAATAGCCTTGCATACAGCAGATATCATTTACATTTTGAAATACCCTACACTTATTCATAAGGCTAGGACAAGAACCTAAAATTAGTTAAGTTTCATCCATAAGCTAGTTTCAGTTTATCTGGTAAGCTGTGGATTTCCCCCTCAGTGTTTAGAATCAAGCACATGGCTTAGGATCTCCAGGTATCATAGTAGTCAGTGTTGAAAGACTGGATCCTGTAGGTTTTGAATGACAGCATATTATATTATTTATAGTGTTTTATTTAATAAGGGTAAGAATGTGATGCACTCTCATAGAAACTGCCATTCAGGGTTCTTTTTAAATGTGAGAAACTCAGGAGGACAGTTTTATTTTTGCAGGAGTTCAAAATAACAGTCCTGATGTTTGTTTCTTTGTTTGTTTGGGGGGTTTTGTTTGGTTCTTTATTAGGGGAAAACAACCCTCAGCTATTGTAAGGCAGGGATTGCTTTTACTGACTCTGCAGCACGATATTACATCCTCCTCCAGGAAGTCACTTTCCCACGTGGCTTCATTGGAACAAGAACTTGTTGGAGCTGAGTGGGTGTTCCGTGCTGTGCCACACCAAGGTGCTGGCTAAGGGGAACTGTGGTGTGTTAACAGCCCCTGGGCTCCTGCAGCGATGCAAATTCAGAGGGAGGGGAAAACTGGGAGAGAGGAAATGAGCCCTTTGGCTACTGAGGATAAGAAAAGGGAGAATTTGTGCATGCCAGCACAAGTAGTGTTTTTAAGGACATAGATAGCATCTTTGGGGATGTTTTATTTTTAGCTTGAAAACTTTAATATGGCTAATTAACTTCAAATGGGATGTACGGCATAAACAGGCAGAAGCCTGCTGGTGAAATTAATTACTCACCCTAGGAAGGGACAAGGTATATATGAGGATGGGAAAAGGGAATTTGAGGCCTGGAACTGGCTAAAAGCAAGACATGACCTGAGTTCAGTGTGGAGTGTTGGAGGTTTAAATTTGTGTCATGGTTACATGGGACTGAAGTGAAGAAAGCAGCAAACTGCAGCTTGTGAGAGGTTTACTGCATTTCTGTGTGAGGATACAGAAATTTCAGTACCTGAGAACGTCTCAGTTCATGGAGTCTGCACTGTTTGAAGAAGTTTGTTTGTGGTGTCATCTAGTGCAGCACATTTCAGTAGGGACAGAGCCTGTCTGTGTCATGTAGAAACAACACTAAAAAATGTTAACTAGATAGCAGAAAGTAAACACTTTAAAATCCTCTGTAGGATCTGATCAATCTGAACTATGTAATCTGGAGGCCAAAGAAGAAAATAGAACCCTGCTCACTTTGGTTGGCACAGAAGTAATTCTCCTTGTCTAGAAGTTAAAATAAAAAACCTCAGCCCCTTCAGTGATGATGCCTATGGTCACTTCCCAGACATGCTTTGGTTGAGCCCCTTGAAGGTAAAGCAACAGGAAATTACAAAGATGGTAAATTTTACAGTTTGGTGCACCCTCGCTGGCAAAACTTGGTTTAATGTGTCCTATGGAAATGCAGTTGCACTGGTACAGTCCTGCTGCCATGTGGCTCTGGGAAACCCTGCAGACACTGTGGCAGGGAGAAGCCCGGAGATGTTCTACATGTACATCCTCACTCCCTAGAGCTGGTATGTCCTTCAGGCCAGGAGTGCTGCATCATTCATTTTTGGGTTTTCTCTGTGTGTACACATGAAAGTGAGGGAGGAGGAGACTGCTCATTTTTTGTGTCTCTTAATTAGGGGTGTTGTTACCATGGCTCTGAGAAGAATTCAATCATCATGAAGGTGGCTGTCATCACTCCCCCATGGTACAGCTTGCAGGAGGCTGATGCAGTCAGCTTTCTGACTCAGATAGAGGTCAGAGTGGGAGGCAGAGGACCTACAGATCATCCCTGCCCATTAGAGGAGACAAAACAAAGTGCTTGTGACTCACTGCTCAATGTGCCCCTGCACACTTTTCTGGGCTCTCCACCCTGGCTCTTCCATCCAGGATTCAAGGCCACTGCTGCTGGCTGTGCTGGACCCCGGGGCTGCATCCTTCTCCTGGGCAATCAGGCATGCAGTGCTTCATTTCATGGCTGGGCTGTTTCTTGACTGAGATAAAAGAGAGGGAGAGGGTCCGCTGCCAGCTGCACCCACCTTCTGCATCAGCACGACATGGTGCTCACACCCAGACAAGCAGTGCAGACATTATCAGTGATGAGCCACTTGCACAGCTTTCTGATGTGAACAGCGATGCTCAGGCTTCACAGGTGTGTTTGTGTCTGTGCTGCCTACATATCTACTCATCCCTGCATCCCATGATCCACTGGGATCTTCTACCCAGCTTTCTTTGTGTACACCTCAGGATTCAAATTTTAAGTGATGCAGAGAGATGGGCAGATGCAAGTAAAGTTGCCATGAACGCACAGTCTCTATGAAACTTTTTCAGGAGTTATTCTTGAAGACACAAAGAAAAGGAGGAGGAGACAGCAGGAATTTACTGACACAGCATTGTTTCCCAGTGTATGAGTGTGTGTGGCACTCATGGCAATTTATAAACAGTAATAATTAATCCTGGGTCAGATCACAGAGCAGCCTTGCCTTCCCTGGAGGTGACTGACTTCAGCAGGGGCTGCTTCTACATGCTGGCTGGGTACCCCTTCTTAGCAAACCCAGGATGCACAGCCTGCTCGTGTGCTGCTGCTCCGCCTGCCATCTGTGAGGATGCTGTTTGTCCACAGGCTGATCCCATCGCTTCCTCGTTACAGGCTGGATATGACCAGAGGACCCCATTGCAACTGACATTAAGGAAGAAAAAGGCTCATAATTGGCTTTGTTTTGCATAGTTTTGTTAATAAGCCAGCTGTACAGGGAAATGCTATTTAAGCTTCACGTTTGAGACAAAAAACATACTCCTGTCTAATTTAAAACCTTAAAATCTGCCAAATCTAGCCACTAAAACTCTACATGTAAATTTAAGCCATAAAGTTACCCAAACACTTAAAACTTAAGTAAATTTGCAGTAAGATGTACATAGATTTATTCCACATATGTCTCCCCTATGGGAGTTTCTCAGCTAAATCCCTGTGCATTTTGTATCTCATTGTAAATATGTACACTAATGATGCACAGAAATGGCTTTCACAACGTTGATTAGCCAGTAATTTTTGTTTGCATTACTTTTTATATTGCATTATAAAAAATCAGCCATGATTTAATATTGAGGAATTCCTACCACTTAGTTATGGCCCTCTACTGAGGAGGAACCAGCACAGAGATCTGCAAACAATGATTTAATTTTGCACAGCCACTGTATCTCACCTACTTGCATATCAGTGATAGTCCATCTGCTGCTGACAGCCTGTTCCAAACGTAGTAATATAACAAGTAATGGTATTACGGTAATGTGACACACCACAGAAAGTCATTCCATAAAGAACACAAAGTGTTTGCCAGGATAGATTCGAAAGTACTTGATTTGTGTTTTATCTTTTTTTTTTTTTCCCACTGTCATTATGTTAAGAATGAGGCTTGTGTGAATAATTGGTTGATGCTTGAGCAGAAAAGTTAATATTTATTCAGGGGAATGGTCTGCATGGAGAAATATTGAAACTACTGGACACAAGTCTGTCATCAAAAAAGGATTTTAGTGTTTTGATGTTGAAAAATGTTTTCTGAGTGCTATGACTGATTTTTTTCCCTTTTTTCTTCTGAAATCAGGGTAAAAATCAGTATTATACAACTGGACTTAGCAGTGGGATGCATATCCATTTGATGAGAAGGAACATGACTGTGTCTTCCTAATCCAAACTACTGAACTTTTCATTCCAAGAAATACTGAGAAACTTTTGTTCTCAATCACGTTTGAAACATGTGTTTCCTCTAACTGAGTGATCCAGAAAGGGCAGAGGCAGCTGCAAGAGAGAAAAATACCATCTAAGAGGGAAAGACTGCTGGACCCCTAAAGAGGAGAAGTAGATCTGCTGAACCCTGTTCAGAACTGTATTTTCTCTGTGATTAAATAATTCATCAGCAACATGATGCCTTTAGGTGCAGAGTTATGTTTCCAATATTACTGCTCAAGGAGTTTTCTATTGTACAAAGACTTACATCTGAAGAACTATGCATATCTTATGATTTGTTTAGGATTTGGGCTTTTTTTCCCCCTTTGATTAGTGCTAGTGGGTTTATTCCTTTGAGAAATTATGCTAATGTTATTCTGGATGTAAGACAGTTTTTTTGCGAAATTGAAAGCACTGAACTATGTGCTTGATGGTTACTATCATTTAAGTGTGGCAGTCAAAACCTCTATGTAAGTGATAAAGCTTTCAATATTTGTAAATGCCCTGCAGTTACTATGCCTTTGCAGTGATTCCTCAGGTCTATGTTTTAGTCCAAGTGAAAATGATCAGAAGTGTTTGACTTTTTTACCTCTTCTTTCTCATGGATGCCCTTCAGGCAGCGTAAGAGGGGGTCAGAGACAGCAGTCCCTGACCATCTCGTGGGAAAGAAAGGCTTGTGCTAAATAAATAAATATAGGCAGACAGAAACAAGTGGAAATTAAAATGGGAGAGGAGAGGAGAGGAGAGGAGAGGAGAGGAGAGGAGAG
>VWZD01004428.1:0-70739 GCA_013396695.1 Sakesphorus luctuosus | reverse complement strand
GGGGAGGGGAGGAAGGAAAGGAGGACATCTGTTTCTCCTGACCGGGGTGTCCAGACTGGGGAGGAATGAAGCTGAGCCCCCATGACTGTAATGCTGGATAAGACACAGAACTGCACGCAGGAGTACTAAGGTGATGTGTCTCAGGCACAGGGACAGGACTACATTTCTATCCAGAGAGTCCTGCCTGTGCTATGGGTCTATGCTGGCTTCCTGCTGGCTCTGGCAGGACTGATGATCCGTGTTTCAGGAGCACAGCGTGGTGTGAATACACAGTGTAGTATAAAGCCTGCCTGTATGAACACAACCTCTTGGTATTGTTTCAGCAGATTTGAGTTGGCAGAGTGAATTTATATTGGATCAGTGTTTGCATTATGTGGCTGCAGCATTTCTGCTCCTATGTTAGTAGCCCTGAAGCCGGATTTGCTGTATAGTCAAACCATGGCTTGAATTGGCATAGAAAGACAAGCTATTTAAGGTCATGGTTGTGGCAGACTGCTGGCTCTGTCTGAAGCAGCTTGTGTAACTGCTCCACAAGCTCTACTGGCTCAGAGCACTGTGGTGTCTGTCTATCACAGTATTTATTGCTGAAAAGGGGAAAATAGCTACAGAAGTACTCAGGGAGCATATTTCCACAGGTTGCCCTTTTTATACCAAAGCATCATCCAGCCACATCATGTGGAGAGGTTGTGGTTCAATGGGTTCTGCTCTCCAAGGCCACATTTTATAAAGCCAAGACCTCTATTGCAGGCACACATCAGTGTTTAAAAAGAAAGCATTATTCGTTAAAATCAAACTCTCTGCTGTTGAGATGGAGCTTTCCTGGGACTTAATTATATCAGGTTTAGAAGGACAACAGCCAAGGATTTTAGGCTTTCTCTCCCATGAGAAGTTCCATTCCCATAATTTTAAACTCCATTTAAAAATAAGGGCTGGGAGAATGACTTTGAAATAATTCTTTCTCTGGTTGGGAACTAGAAATGAATAGATCCAAATCCCTGTATGAATACAGGTGAAAAAATGGGTTAGAAATTTCATAAACTGCTCTGCCATGTAGTAAGGACAGAGGACACCGGCTCCTTAGATTTCACCTATGCTTCAGATTTCACAAATGCTTCAGAGCAGAGGTCTTCCACTTTAGACAGTCACTACCCCTACTTTGCAGAATGGAAAACTTCAAGGAGAATAATTAAATATTTGAAGTTAATTAAGGAAATATTTAAGGTTAGACTAATATATTGGACATGTTTTTATGGGTATGTGTCCTAGTTCAGCAAGCAGGGACCAGTTTATCACTGTATGTGTGTGACCAAAGCTGTGTATTCTAAACCCTTTATGCCATTTCCCATGAACTGTTAACAATGGACCATTTACAGCAGCTGCCCAGGGCACACCGGACCCCTCAGGATGTAGGCTTGGGTTTAGAGAAGCCTGTGAGATAGGAGCTGTGATAACTCCCCTCCAGGAAGTCATTAGCACCTTCACGCTCAGCCTGAGGGGGTGTGTCTGCTAATGGGCCATCAATGATACCAAAAATACCCCCATGACTCACAGAGTCAGATCACCCATTGTGGAACTCCTCGCCCAGGGGGAGGTACCTGAACCTGAGGGTGTATAATCTTGGGGTTTTGGGACTTCTGGAACCACTCATCGGATCCAGAGGAGGAGCAGAACCTCGACAGGAGGAGACCACCACTCTCGACTAGACTGTGACCATCATCTGCACCAACAGGTTTTTTTTCCCTTCCTTTTACTTTGGACTCAGGGGAACCACGTGGGGCTCGGCACAGGAGCCAACAAACACCATTGTGTTTGTGCCCCAGGGTGCTGGGTTACACTCCTGGGTTTTGTGGGGCAAAACCAATTTCTCTTTGTATCATTGCATTCACTGTAATATTTTTATTAAATTGTAACTGATTTATAATCTCTTTTGTGTTGGGTTCAGTTTTCCTGCTGGTTTACATTTAAACCAGCACGGTATGGCTTTGATAAAATATCAGTATTTTGATAACATCTTTTCCACTCAGAATTTACTTTTTCTAGTTAACAGTAGTGACTTCATTTTCCACCTCTGTCATCTACCAGAGATACAAGGCTCCAATAGTGTTGCATGACATTCTTTCTCCCCTAGACACAGCAGGAAAAACAAGCTTCTACTTTTAAAAGTGGTTTGCATGTATACAACTGTGGAACAGTTGCACAGCTAGTGTAAAAATTACCTTGAAATATCTAAGAAGTACATGTTTATTATGGCAGAAAACCACTAAAGTGAATTTTCAGGAGTCTGGTGGGACCAGTCTAGCAGAGGTCTTCAAGCCATTTTTTAATGTCAGGCACTTGTACCACATGGGAGGTGCTGGTGGCAGAAAGCAATGGCTGTGACAGCACAATAAGGCAGAAGTTCTCCTGGTTCGTACTGGAACTGTAATTCAGTCTGGAGATGCTCTAACCAGACTGGATCTCTATCCCTGCAGGAAGATCAAACATTAAGTCCTGAAAGAACTCATTTACTCTGTTGAAAAGACCATATGAATTGTGAATTCTTCCAGGGAGGCATGAATCTCATCTTATACCTAACAATTAGTCAGTCTTATGCCATTTTAAAATGCAGCAAGGTCTTGGGACTAAGGAATTATAGTTGAAGTCTCATGAATTAAAACAGTTTGTTTTACTGCAGGCAAAGACACTTGTAATATCCTTCTCTTAATGTTCATTTTTAAACGAACTGACTTAAAAAAATCTACATACAGAAAGGTACAGCCCTCTTTTGTCACTTTTTGGAATAAAATGACAGCAGAGGCTGAGACTGTTGATTTAAAATGCAAATGAGAAATGTGCTCTGCAGGACTTATGACCTCGTCTGTGTAGACAGGTGGAACTTACTGAGAGATTTCTTCCACTTTTAAAGTGGACACTTAAAGAAAACTGACCTAATTTGTCACCTAATAACGTCCTTTGTCTTGGTGATTGGTTTTTTCCTCACTGAGACAGGGAAATGGAAACAAAAAAAGCACCCCTAAATGCATCTTAAATATTTGAAGTTCCAAAATATCTGGAAATAAATGTGTATTTCACTCCAACATTTAGCACAGTAATAACATTTTTAATTGAGAAAGAACTATTTGTTTTTATGCAGTGTGATGCTATGCCTTGACATGATCATGTTTATGAACATTTTTTAGCTTTGGCTGTGGACAGTTCTCCGCGTTGAACCCTGCTGGTGGAAAAGGATGCTCACCACAGCCTGCCCTCAGTTTCTTTATGCTAAACTGCAGCTGGAGGCTCTGTACCTGTCAGGAACTCCTGGAAACACTCCCTCAGTCCAAAAGGGACTGACTGGCTTAAAGAAATCAAGTGGCAGGTGTTTGTTCATAGAGGTCATTTTAACTAAATTGCTTAGGGAGCAATCAGACAAGCAGTCTGGTTTTTGCTAACAGTGAGCAAAAAATTGGACAGGAGCAGGGGTGATAACCTTACCACCAGCACAGCTGCTGGAAAACAAATGTTTGTCTGTCCTGTGTGGGCAGATGGCAAGTCACATTACCTGACTGCAATATAAATTGGATGTGAAACTGTGCGAATGGGAATAGGAGAAATGCTTGTTGTTAAGGCTAACTAATATAAATCATCCATAAGTATTCACTCAAGTATTTGCTGTGAGAACCTTTACAGATTTGTCTTGTCTTTTTTTACACAATACCTTTGATTAAGCAATGGATCACAATGAAAGCTGTTTCAGTGGTTTCAGGTAGGTACCGTTTAGCATCTCGTCCCACATTTTAATGGTAGATCCCTTCCTGATAGAGAGGATTAGTGATAGATTGTCGGAGGAGACCAGACCGAGAAAGAATTACAGGCACTGGGTAGATGAGGACGCGGATACTCATGCAGCGACAGAATCAGGACCATGAGGGCTTCCGGATGGACACTGTACCCTTAAGATGGCTACGACCCAAGTTTCTTCTTCCCACAAACCCCTGGAATTTTCCCACAAACCCCTGGAATTCTCCCACCAACCTCGTTCTCCCTATTGGTCCTTTTGCTGCTCCTCCCCTCCCTCCTTCCCTTCGTTTGCATGCACCCAATAAAGTGCGTTACTCCTCCCCGTCTCCGCCCCTCTTCCCCGCCCACATATGGGACATTTGCGCCCGCCCCTTATAAGCAGGCGCGCGCCATTAAAACCTGGCTTTTCCTCGTGGACTCCTGGCTGGTGTGGATCTATTCCATTTGGAGGAGCCGATCCCAGCTTCTAAGGGGCCTGATCCTAGGGAGCGCCGCTTGCCGCTTTCCTAGCCTGGCTCCTGGAAGTGAAAACCCCTCCACTATATTAGTGGAATTATTAATCCACTGAGAATAGATGTAGTGGTAAAACTTCCAGCTGGCCAAAATCTGCTTCTGTGAAGATTAGTTGAAGTCAAAGAAGATAAGGCACCAAAGAATATAGCATTTGCTGTGTTTCATGGCAAATTTAGAGAATCCCAAAGATGAAACCAGAATGTCAGTAGGTACATTTGTTTACTTCAGAAGGTGGTGCAGAAAACCATTAATGTGTGGAGAATTTAAACACTTGTGTCATCTTTTTGGATCTCTGATTGCCCCTATGGCTGCATAAGAGAACTGAGATTTCTGAGCCTAGAAATGGCTTTGGTGTGGCCTAATTCCAACCCTCCAAAACCTGAAGGGAGCCTGCAGGAAAGGTGGAGAGGGACTATATACAAGAGTATGCAGTGAAAGGACAATGGGGAATGACTTCAGACCGAAAGAAAGTAGGTTTAGATTAGAAGTTAAGGAACAACTCTTGGTTGTGAGGGTGGTGGGGCACTGGCACAGCTTGCCCAGAGGTGTTGTGGATGCTTCATCCTTGGAAGTGTTCAAGGCCAGGGTAGACGTGGCTCTGAGAACCCTGGTCTAGTGAAAGTGTCCATGTCCATGGAAGGGGGGTTGGAACTGGAGGATTTCTAAGGTCCTTCCCAACACAAGCCATTCTATTATTCTGTGATCCCTGTCTAGGAAGTTGAATGTGCCTGGAGCTGCTGGTGCTGAGACCAACCAGTACAGCACAGTGCATGCCCATGATGGTACAGTTTGTCTTACCTTCTAAAACTGTTTGTTTGGAGTGGTCTTTGGCTCTTGCCTGGGACTGCTTGGGAAAATGATGGATGGTCCAAGTTTGGACTGCTAGACTGATGTGCCTCAGCCTGGCAGAGGTTCTTGGGTCTCAGTGTCCAGGAACAGACTTGCACTGTTTAATAAACCAGAACAGATTTAGCCTAAAACGTTATGCTTTGGATCCCATCTGTTTGTGCAGAACAATTACGTAAGAAAAACCCAAAATTAATGGATGGTCATAATGTTGCCTGGAAGTGAGGCAGGATTGGTTTTCAGAGTTATAGCTACTACTAATATTTAGGTATGCCTTGTTATTTTCTGTATATAACCTCAGCACTTCACAAACTGTTTAAGGGAACGATTTTGAGTCCTTTCTCCTTTTCTTTATCGAAAGGCCCCAGGACTGTTACTGTGATATCAACAGTACTACCCTTTTGTCATCAATGCTTTGAAGGACTTAGGAACTATAGCCCAACTTCAATTTCCTTTTGAAGTAAATAGTAAAGAGGCATTTCAGTTATTACTGTGCCTAAGAACCTCACTGACCCTTGCCAAAACTTACTCTGCGCCACTGCCCTTCACAAAAATTTTGATTTACCAGAAGGGAATGGACAACTAGTAAATGGCAGCTGCAAAGAAGCCTCAGAGGGTGAAAACTGCTGGCAGAGGAGCCATTCAGGGTGGTCTACAAATTTCTGTTAGGATTTCACCCCCTGATAATCCAGCAATACTTAACAAACTGGCATGAATCATTTCTGCCGTCATTTGTCTTCTTTTTTGAAGCTGTGATTTCTGTTATCTCAAGCATGCAGAAGAAGATAGAAAATTCTCAGTTCCATTTTATCTCTCAGTTTGGAAAATCAAAAGATAAAGAAGATGTAGATCTGATGTTTAAATAGGATCACGTACTTCAAAGACAAAACTATTTTCTTCCTCAGGTGTTCCAGAAATTTCTCCAACAAAAAAAAACCTTTTCTTTGTTCCTGTGTTTTAGAATATAGAAAACATGCAGTGCTAAGGCTTGCCCCCCTTATTCACACGATTTCCATCTTTTCAGAAATCAAAGTACTGCAGAGGAGGTGGAAGTTTAAAACTATTCTCCCACCATTATAAGATGTCTTTTGTATTCACTTTCAACAGCTTTGAATGTGAAAAACAAAAGAATCTATTTTATAAAAAACAGTTTCAACAGCTTTGAATGTGAAAAAACAAAAGAATCTGTTTCTTAAAAAAATATTCTCTATCAAATGTAATTATAAACCAATTAAATATTCCAGAAGCTTGCTTTTTACCTGTAAGAAATAAAACCCCACAAAGATCTTCCACAAAGAAAAACTTTAAAAGCTTTTATATATATATTTATTTATATACATGCACATAATACTTCAAATTTTAAATGATACTACCCAGTTAACAAAGCCAATAGATGCATTAAGTATAATTTCCATTGCAGTCACAAATTTGGGGAAAGTGAAACAGTTCACTGAACTGAACAGCAACATCCTAAAATATGCCTGAGGCAAAAGTATTTTATAACAATTTTTTTTTAATTTAATGTGTTAGTGCCAAAATTGCTCATCTGTATTTTTATATCAGTTTCTTGTTCTTCCTGGGTCTATTTGAAAAACCATTCCTAAAATAAAAATGAATGCAATTTTTTTTTAATGAAAGCAAACAAATTGTCAGTTTTGCTTTCTTAGTAAAACGTACTTTGATCAGTAATACTGGAGGAATTTAACATAAAGCATAGCAAAACTGTCCTGGGTATAATCTTGATTAAGATTCAGGTAGTTTTTCTGAACAGCTCTGTGGATCAGTAGGATCTAAACTAAGGAGAGGAAGCCCAGGAAGATCTCAGGAATCATGAGCACACACATGGTTTTGTGGTCATGTCCCCTTTTGTTCAGAAAACTTCTCCAGCTGTGTATCTTCTAGTGAAATGAAATCTGTGTTTTGGGTGTGAGGGTGGGGTGGTGTTGCCACTCACACTTATTTACCTGTTTCTTTGTGCCCAGCCTCTGCAAAATGTTTGAGGGTATTCCCAAGTTGTCTGGATGTTTCCACTGTGTCCATATCAAGTAGGGGCCACTACCAGCTGTTCCCAGTCTTCCAACCACAGCTCAAAGATGGGGCAGTAAAGCCTTTTGCATGGGTATACACAGAGGTTCCAGGCTGACTTCAATGGGACTTGCATGGGCACGTGCCAATGGCATTGGGTTGACATCTCAGAGATCCACACCTTCAGTTTCTGTCTGAACTTGCAGAGGGGTAAGCACCTTCCCAGCTATCGCTCTGAGAAAGGGTGAGAGGTAACAAATGAGACAGTGAAAATGAGTGAGGGATTTCCATGCAATGGTTAATGCAAATACCTCTCTTCATTTGAATAACACATCAGATAGGAGATGAAATTAAATGCCAGATGCCCTCAGTATCAGGGTGTCACACAGTTGTGCTACGTGTGCCCAGAGAAGGCAGTTTGTTGTGCTTGCTGCACATGCACCATAAACCTGACTCACAGGACCCTGAATCTGTGGGACTTCTGCCCTAAACCAGGGTTGAATCAAAGCAAGGGACAAAGCTGTCAGATGACTGTATTCTCGTTAATGGCATAGCCCACCTGTATCATGGCATCAAAGACACTCATATGAGAAAAGGATTGTGCTGCAAGTCTGGACCTGAATCCAGATCCATGCTTTTGCCTGAACATCAGGTATCCCACAAAGCTGGTGGAGAAGAGGGAAGGAAGCTCTGAAATCTGGCATACCAAGAGCTCTTTGTGTTATTCTGATCGTGACTTTTTAAAAAGTGCAGAATATTTCATGTTTGAGGATAAGTATGGTACAGCAGGGTCCCCCCCAAGCTGCTCTGCAGATCTGCAGCAGGAAATTCAGTTGTCAGTGAAACATTTGAAGAGGTTTTATCTCAGCTTGAAGTAATACTACAAGGAAGGACACAGTTAATTGCACATCAGAGTGTCTGCCAGTCATCCCTTCACACTGATATCCTGTCTGCACTTTCCAGCCAAGGAGAAGGTCTGTTGAGAGAACTGTCAGTGGGACACTTTGCATCCTCCCCTGTCTTTCTCCTTCTTTGCTGCTCTATACTGTCAGCAGTCTCCTGCATCACTCTCAGTTATTTTCTACAGGGCTGTCTACAGCAGATGTTACAAGCATTTTACTTTTACTGACATTTTCCTCTAGAGGCCAAAATGCACTGACGAGGGCTCTCTGTCTGTGGGAGGAGCCTCCCTCACACCAAAAACGTCAACTACTTGCCCCCAGGTATGCTGCTTTATGCAATGAGAGAGCTGATGCATTTAAATGTGCCCATTTTTACCCTTTCACTCTCTGTGTAGCAATGGTCAAGAGTTGCTACCTCTGCGTTTGTTATTGGGATTTTTTTGGTTGTTTGCAAAAGTTGTCTTTCTTTTGGCCGTCTTCCCCTCTGGCAGGGAACTTTACCTTCCTCACAACCAACAGCAAATCTAGCTGATGGTTCATGTTGCCAAATAGGCTTGAGATTTCTCCCAACAGTTGGCATTCTCTTGGTAAAAAGAACTGGAGGATTTTTTGAATACACTTTATCTCTGGGGAATTATTATTGTTCACGTTTGCCCTTTTTCTGCCTCTGTGTATTATCTGCATTACTGGGAATATAGTCAGAGGGGCAGTTCAAGGTATAATAAAGTTCTTTAGACCATTCCTGTTTATTGCCCCTGGTTCTTCTCGAGTAATGGATGACTGCATGGGAAATTGTTTGTGACTAACAGATTTCTTCCACTTTGTGCATTAAGGCTTTATCTTTCCCTTGGCTTGTCATTCCTTTTTAGTTCTCTGTGGAACACTTTTTTTGTTTTCTTGATGCATTTTGGGCTGTATTTTTTTCATTTTTAAGAGTCCCAACCAATCCTGCTCCTCCACACCCTTGTCTCCCCTCTGAGAGACACCAAGTGAGATCACACTGCCACAGATTTGTATTTGGTGCAAGCATTTTCCCAAAGATTACACAGCAGATAAATCTCTCTGTTTCAGCACATGGTTTATTACCGAATATATTGTCTGCCTACACATGCAGAAACAGATAACCGGTGATTTATACTTTCATAATGACTACTGCAGTGATTCATTTACTCCGTGGTATATTGGTGTCAGGGCAAATCATTTATGTAAAAGGGGAGAGAGACAAAAGAAAGAATGGCAATACCAAGTGGCACAGAAAGCAAGAGAGGGTAAAAAAAAGCCTGGAAAGATACAAGTGCTTTCAGTGACCCAAGGAAAGTTTTGGGAAAAGTTTTGTCATTTCTGCTTCTGTCTCCTTCTCCCTGTTCTGCTTTCCAGATTTGCTGCTTTACAAAAGTAGGTTGCTCCTGCCTGGGAGAGCCAAACATTCCTCCCTTGGGAGGTTAACTCAAGTGCCAGCATGGCATGGAGTTTGGAGTCATGTGATGTGCTCACTAATATTCCTGTTTCAAAACTCAGGGCAACTCCTGACCCCTGAGCAGCAAGGCAGAGGGACTTAGGGGAGCAGCTAACTTCAGGCATCTGNGTATTCCTACTATGGGAATTCTTGGGGAGTAACCTCCTCCCTATCAGCCAGCAGTGGCCGAGCTCCCTGCCACCTCCGGCTGATAGCTGAGTCTCACAGGGCTTTCTATAGATCTGAATTGCTCACTTTGATTTTACTGTAACAACACATCTGGATTGTGGAATTGGCTTAGATCAGAGCTGTACTACATGTCACTTTAGACTAAGTTGTTGGTAATGTTTCCATGCATATGAACAACTTAAAATTTTACGTGTCCATGAGAATTTTTCCTTAGTGTTGAAAATTTCCTACTTTGCAAGTGGATTTTGCTTCTTACTTGAGTGCTTCTTACTCTTGCTCTAAATTGAGTGGTAGATTTTCACCTTGGACATATGTTTAATGCTATTTGGGATTTCTTTCCGTTTCTGAAGAATACATGCTCATAAGGACCATAGAATCATAGAATGGTTTGTACTGGGAGAGTAAAGATCATCCAGTTCCAAACCACTGCCATGGCATTACTCCAAGCTGCTCCAACCCCCATCCAACCTGGCCTTGAACACTGCCAGGGATGGGGCAGCCACAACTTCTCTGGGCAATCTGTTCCAGGGTTCCACCCTCACAGTAAAGAATTTCTTCTGTAAATCTAACCTGAATTTCCCCTCTTTCAGTTTGAAACCGTTACTCTTGGTTCTACCACTACAGTTCATGATGAAGAGGTTAAACACATAATAAATTAGTCTTTTTACAAGCCTTACCTGAGGGTAATCCTGCAACTAGTTATGATGAGAAACCTTTAAAAAATCTGCCCCATGAAGACACTATTAACATGCTTTAAAAAATTACACAAAAGAGCCAGCTCACTGTCCCCTTTACCACAAAAATCTCACTGAAGTTGGTAAGAACTGCTATAGCCAAATCTTTCCTAAGTACTCTTTATAAGAGTGCTTAATTTGGTGCTAATCAGCTGCTGGCTGCTAATTTCATATCTGTGAATCTTCATGCAAAGGTTTTTTCACACAAAGAAATGATGTCATGAATTCTTGTGCCCTGAGAAGTCCTGCATGAGTTAGGGAGTCAGAAGACAGTGACTTACCCAAGTGAAGCAAAACACATAAAACTGCTCAGAATTAAAATCCTATGAATACTTGCTATGCACACTGAAGGATTAATTGAAAAATTCTTGGCAATAACCACATTTGTGAATACTGAGTGTATTTGCCAGTGCTTTGCAAATGAAAAATGAGGCTAAGGTTATGAATAAATTGTTCAGTGTTTCTACTTTTAACTCTGGAATATTTGCTGACAGCATTGTTGAAATCAGAGAGGGAATTTATGTGGTAATACTGAATAGGTTAAAGCAGAGATAACATCAAGACACAGTATATTCTGAAAGAACCTCCTATCATTAGGAGAAATAATAGTTTTCTCCCCACAACTTCTTTCATAACAGCCTTTCAGCAGTGCCAAGCAAATCAGCTTTTTTTTGTCGGTTCCATGGGAGCTGAGACTTGCTATATCTACTGATTCAGAAATATTTAACAGCAGAATAAATATCACAGCCAGAAATTTTTATTTCAAAGAAAAACACAGCTTTTAGTTAATATAAAGTTATTAATGAATTAATGGAATAACTTGACAAGTGATTTCTGTTCAAAGTGAAATATGTCATTAAACCATTTTAATTTTCTTGGGTTTTCTCATTTAATGTAGCTATTTGAAAGGGGTTTTACCTACATCTCATTAAGTTTTATGAATTTGGATTTGGTTAGCAAACCATCTTATCTGTTATTCATCCATTTTTGGTTAGCTCAGTGAGGAGGCTGCTCTTTACCTTTCAGCTGGCTGGGTTTGTTCTACACCCACTGCCAGAGTGCTGGGGAACAGGTTTGCTGCGTTGCACAAGGGCAGGTGTGTTCCAGATGGTGCACTGGGGAAGGCTTTCCATGGGAAGTCAGGCAGGTTTGGCACCACTGTCTCGTCCTGGAGGAATTTCTCGAGGAAGGGACTTGTTTTACTCTGTCATCAAAGCTTTCCCTAATGAAGTCAGCGCACTCCCCTGGCTTGCATCAGGAACGCCTCTGGGCAGGGCTGTTCCAGGTCTCTGGCAGGAGAGTTTGCTCTTCCCTGCATCCAGCTCTTTTGAGGCTTTCCTTTCCCGAGCTCTGCATCTCATTGCCAATCTAGAGGACAAACCAGACATATTAACACGAGTTCAGGCTACTATGTATTCAATGTAGCCAACTGTGAGCTGTTGCTATTGCTCCTGGCCAACGTTTTTATTTCCTGCGCTGAAAACGGAAAGGTTTCCTTATTTTTATCCCTCCTGATGTGCTTTTATCCCTCCTGATGTGCTACAGGATACAGGTGAGAGATAGGAGGGGTTCCAGTGAAACAGTACAGTAGATATCATTTGTCATCCACCTGTCAGAGCAGGCAGGCACAAGAAAGAGGACAGCATTGGGAAGGGCTGAGCAGTACTTTCTGCCTTCCAGAAAACAAAGCAACAATTCCTCAGCCCAAAGTAAACCACTGAAAATAGTATGGATATTGCATATTTTTAAAACCTATTGTCCTCACAGATCTCAAGTGCACTTTCACTTGAGCAGTAAGAATTAAGCATAGTATTGTTTCTGTGAGAAAGTGGGTTAAATGTGGTGTGAACAGCTTACAGATAAGAGCAAATAGAGCCATGGTCTTCCTGAGGAACCACTGATGCATGGAATTGGAATCCCTTAAATCACCCTTTGCTCACACTCCTCACCACGTCGCCTCCTTTGGTAATGGGAGCACAGGGAGAGGGAGGCACAGACGCATCTGATTCAGTACTGTATCTACATGTGCACGGAGAAATGAATTGGTGGAACTGGATAATACTGCAAGCAAATCCAAATCCCAAAGCACAAACTGGGACACCTCTAATATGTTGGTTTCTTGAACATTACCTCCTTCCCTCTCCAATCAGCAGCTGACAAGGACCAATAAATGCCAGAGTAACGGCTCTTTGGAGAGATGTATTGACATCATTTTGCCACTGGGAACTAGACGGAATTGCAGCATATCTAGATTGTTTATTTTCTCTACTTTTAAATATTCATATGAATATTTCTGAAGTTTTCTTTTGCCCATTGCCTTGAATGAAAGATAGCAAAAATCATTTGGTGTTAATATTTTTGCCAAGAAAAAAAGTTTCATTTTAGCCAGGAAGCTGTTGTTTATAAACTGGCTGACAGAGGAGCCCAACTGCCTGTGTAATGTAGACAATGGCCACCTCCATTCTAAAGGGTGTTTTCTCCTCTCTGAAACAAACACTGCACTGCGTGCAGGAAAACAGCAGCTGCAGGCAAAACAAGGGAGATCTAAGTCAAAACAGTGCTATCCCCTTCACCTCCCATGAAACAAAGAGAAGATGCTGTTTGTAGGCACTGGGGATTTTTGCTTTTGTTTGTTTGTAATGTTTTCCAACCCCAGCTTTCACTGTTCTCTGATTTGTTTCACAGAATCCTTCTACCTTCTGCTTCTTCTCTTTTGTCTTCCTGGAGTGCCTCCATTTGTTTCCCCTTCATATCATTATAATCCACACACCTGGAGACTTTGTCATGAGATCTTTGTGTTTCTTTATCCTCCCTTCTCCCATCAGACAAGCCTTGATTCATATCTACACCTTTTTAGTGTGAACCTGGTTTTGTCCATTGCTCCCACCTTGGGCCTCCTTCCAATCCGCTCTCTGCATGTGTCCTCTCCATGGCCACCTTCTACTGCATGGCACTGTGTCCTCCTCTTGACTGCCGCCACTTAATTCACCTTGTTTCTTCTTACCTGTCCTTTGTCATCCATGACATGCCTGAAAAGATCATAGTTAACCAGAATATCTGAGTGCTATTTATATGTCATTGTATTATATATATATAGTATTTATATATGAACGGAGTGAGACTTTTGCCCTTAGAGACCGGCATGCCTTTGCCTAACCTTTTCTCTGCAGAGATCCTCTCCTTCCTTCACATTCCCCAGTCTTGTGCTAAGTGTAATGGCCAGATACTTCCATCTTCATTCTTTTTTTTTTTTTTTTTTTTTTAAAAAAAGCACTAGCTCTACTTCTTCTCTCCTGCCATACTGATATTATATATGACTGTCCTTTGATCTATCTCCTCAAGTGAGCCCTGTTGCCAAAATCTAACTCCTGGCTCTGTCCCCGCCTCCTCTTCTTTCATGCTCACCTTAGTGCAGAGCTTGAGCACCCTTCTGACCCTCTACCTGTGCTCAGCTGACTTCCACTTGGAGTTTGACTCTCTTTTCAAAGACAGGGTAAATCTCTTTTCAAAGGCAGGACTTCACTCGCTGCTGTTTCTGCTCACACTGGCTGTAGCCTGTCCTTTTCTCTAACCATGTAAAATTCATGCTGGATTCACTTTGTTGCCTTAAGCTTACTGCAGTTGTCATGACTTTCAGAGTCATGCTTCCAGCAAGTAGCCTCATTTGGAACTGGAAAGCCAAGTTTGCATGCCAGTCACACTGCTGGGCCGGGTTTTGTTGTCCTCCTGACAACTTGCTTCTATATTGTCCCCTGTTACCTAGGAGGAATACTCAGAAATTTCTGACATTGTTGAAATTGTCCTCGTCTCTGGGTGCCCGTAAGACAGAACACTGATGGGGCTGTACTATTTATTACTGTTTCATTACTATTTCATGTGTGCTGTTTGCATCTAACCACTGTCACTCTTATTGAGGCAATCTCTCCTGTTTAGTCCCAAGTCTGTGCTGTATTGAGGTCCATAAGGTCTTGGTCCATGACAGGTGATGTTTGATGTACTGCCAGTGCAAACACTGACGACAATAAAATATGATTAAAAATGCTGGCAGCAATTTTATTAATCTTTTTTCCTATATCACTCAATTTTGCATTTCTTGAAATGAATTTAAGACATTTGGGAACTTATCAGGAGCAAGATCCATCCTGCTGCTTTTTTTTTTTTTTTTCCAATTTGAAAGCTGTATCCATTTCAGCTGTACTTCTTGTGAAACTCAAACTCCACCTGAAGCTTTTAGGTCAGTATTATTACTCAGCCTCCTTACTGTCCAAGCCCAATAGTTCCTGCAGAATTTATGAATCCTAAAGCAGTAATTATCCTGGCAGTGTTCAAGGCCAGGTGTGATGGGGCTTGGAGGTACCTGGGCTAGTGGGAGGTGTCTCTGCGCTTGGCAGAGATGCTGGAACTGGATGATCTTTAAAGTCCCTTCCAACTCAAACAGTTCTATGATTCTATGATTTTGAACATGTTTGAAACATCAAGAATTATCAGCAAGCATTTTTTCCATCAATAACGATCAAGTCAGATTAAATTGAAGTATGACTAGTCAGAAGAAAACTCATTTTAACTGGTTGCTTGCATTAAGAGTAATCTAAAGAACTAAATGTTAATCAACACTGTGGAGAAATGTAATAAGTTTTCTCTTTAGAGATTGAGATGATAAAATGTGTAGTTTCTCTGTTAGTTACTTGAAAATAAATGCCACCACCCCCATCTTAAAAATGAAACGCTCAATTTTTTTTCTGTAATGTTTATCCATCTCAGATTTTTATTTTCTTTTAATCAGAAGAGTTTTCAGTCCTATGTTGATTTAAAAATAGCTGAAAACAATTAAGAAGAAATTCCAATTTTGATCAGCATTTGACAGAAAAATCTTAAGATCTAATAACTTTCACACCTCTCCCATCCCTTACTTCATATTCAGAGAGATCATTGCTTTAAATGTGGTATCAGCAGAAGGAATGGAAGGACCCTTTAAAGGAAACAACATGTCTAAATGCCTGCACAGCAGAGAATATAATACAGAACAACAGAAAACACGGAAATGCGTCATCATCTCTCTCTAATGCTTCTTTTTAGCTTCAAGGAACCCAGCAGGTTTGGTAGCCTCTGGAAGACTTTTAACTGAGCCCCATCTGCCTGCCAATTGTGAATGCTCCGTGCCTCTCACAGAAAGCTGCTCTCAGAATAGGGTTCTTGATGCATGTGGAACAAGCACCCCTCAGATTTCACTTCTGTGCAAGAGCCTTGAACGGCAAAAAAACTGCCATGGTGACAAAAACATCCTGAAATACAGCGAGTAGAGCTGGGACTTGGTTTTTCTGTTCCCTTCTAAACCTTGCAAGGACTTAATCCCACCTTGTCTGAAGTTTCAGGGGGATTGTGGAGCTTAATGATTATTTGGGCAACATTAAAGCATTTACAGAAGGAATCTAAAGGAAGGCAGCAATATGCAGTCTCTTTCTTTGTTAATCCATATGGTTAACTGTGTTTGGTTTCGAAACATATGTTACTACCCAAGGAAATGTCTAAATAATCCAGAATTGAATATCTATGGTGTTTCTTCAGTTTGCCAAGCACACTCCCATACAATTGATCACATTTCCCTTTCTCCTGCTCAGGAGTGTCCTTCCCTACAGCTAAGGGTGAGCTCAGAAAGCTGCCTGCCCACTTTCAAGTGCTGCTGCCATGTTGTGTTAGTCAAAGCCGGATGGTGTGAAAGTTTAAAGGGCACTCAGGGCTCAGACAGTCAGGTGTTTTTAGCCAGATCTCCAACTATGCTGAGGAAGAAGAGGATGAATGGTCACCTGATCATTACTGGGTATGACAGTTGAAGGAAAGACCTCAAACCTCTCAGTGATCTTACAAAATGAGGTAAATGAGGAGACTTGGGGATCACCAGTCAGCTGTGGTTCATATTGTCAGTATCTGTAAGTAAAATAAAGAAGAAAGACTTGGGGAGATCCCATAAAGGCTTTCAGCTGCCTCAGCTCAGTGTTCCCTTGTGTGTTAGCACTGTTTTTAAACTGAGGCTTTGGGTACCAATAACTTTGTTGGCTGCTCTCTTCTCAGAATTCCATGATTTACCAGACACTACATTGCCATCCATGCTGCTAGGTAGGCCTTATGGTAAAGAGAAAATATTTCAGTATACTGACTTTCAGAGAGTAAGCAAGAAATGAGAGACAGCTGTAGAGAAAAACTAAAGTAAAAAGAGGAAACTTTTTTCTAATATCTATGATTTTTCTGGCACAAGGCAGTCTATATCAATATCCTTCAACTGAAAAGCTGTCTGGCAGTTTCCACATCTGTCAGATGGGAACTGGTTCACTCACAAGGTCTGTCTAAAGAATGGTTTTTCCCTAAAAGGATGCTGATTTGGAGACATGTGTCTTCTCCCACTCTCTTTTTCTCCCTCACCTTCTTCCAGACTCAAATATTGCCTTGAGGGTTTATTGCAATTCATACATTTGATACTTAATGAAGATCTCAGGTTTTAATACTTTCCACAAATGATCACTAATTTTTAAAGATGCTCTGGAAATGCTCACATCCCCTGGGGAGGTTGCTCCCTGGTTAGACAGTAAACAAACCATTTACCAAGATGAAAGCAACACCTAGTGAAAGATCTGATGCCTAACTGTAGCATAAATATATCCCTTATCCATTATGAATGAAGTTCTCCTAGCACCCAAACAGGGAATATTTTAGATTTCTGTGGCAATTTATGTACCTTTATAACATATACAATGAAAATACAGACATACAGAAGAGAACTAGAAATGTGACTTCTTGCTAAGTTATGGTGGAGACAAGACGTGATATTAAATACCTAAAATCTTGTGTGAAATCCTGTCTGAGTCAAGCGACTTCTAAAATGGCTTTCCAGACAGAAGAGCACCAAACTGAAGTGCATTAACATACCCTGAAGTTCCCTCAACGAGGCAAAACCTCAAATGATTAAAATTGATTTGAAATGCCAGATTTAGGAGACCTTTAAACCAATAGTATTGTTTTAGTTGTTTAATAAATCTTCCGGACACACATAATTTTTTTTTAATGGCCAGCGCTAGTAACTGTGTTGCTTAGAAGTTGCTGAGATCATGAGATCAATCAAGAAAACCAGTCTGCAACCTTAGTGCTTATTGATTCAGTTGCTATTCCTCAGCAAAAACAATTACTGCTATGTTACAAACCCCAACTATTCACTCTTTAGTATGTGCAGTGTTTTTTACTATTCACAAAATAGTTGATTCAGCCTAGAACTTAAATCTCTTTTCATCACTTTGGGTATCACTTTTTAAAATAATATGTGTAGCTACAGTTTCTCATCACTTTTGGGCAAATGGCTAGGGATGGTGTTCCTGGGATTAAGTTATGAATAAAAGATCCTTTTTAAAGAAAGGAATGGGGAAGTTAAATGGATGTTAATATTATATGCCTGTGGAAAATCTGGAAAATTTAGAGTACAATGGTGGTGTAATGTACTGTCAAATGGTCAGAAAGCTCTCTTTGTCAATGACTGCAGTGAAATAAGAAATTACAGTACTTTCTTATATGTTTAACTCCTGAGAAACAGGCAAGTAGTAAGGAGTGAGCAGGGCAACATATCCTGCGTAAACAGAGAGCAAGGAATAGCATCAAATGAAGGCAGCAGTGCCCAGCTTTTGCAGACTGAGGCAAACACCTAAACTGTCGGGTTGCTGCATTGCCAGAAAAGACATCTGCAAGGACAAAGACCTCATTGGCTTAAACAGGGAAATTCTGTTGTGCATCTATTTCTGCTCCTTGGGTGAATGTTCCTGACTTCTGCTATGCCGCTCCACCCCATGCAACTTTGGGAAAAGTCTTGTAGGTTTTTTATTCCCAGGAACTTTCCATGGACATGGAATAGTGCAAAGGCAAACCTCTATGAACTAGGATATATAAGCCTTTTTTGCATGCAGAGCAGTTGTCCACAGCAGAATGACACCTTCCATCAGAGGTCACAGTGCCCACTGCAGACCACACAGTGTGTTGAAGGCATAATTTTGAAGTTGTCCATCCGTATGGTTTGGGTTGGAAGGGACCTTAAAGATCATCCAGTTCCAGCCCCTTTACCTTGGACACCTTTCATTAGACCAGCTTGCTCAGAGCTTCCTCCAGCCTGGCCTTCAACACTTCCAGGAATGTTCCTTATCATGTTTTATATCTCTTCTATCACTTGGGCTTATCCCTCGTGTTGGGTGCTGGAATAAACAAATTAAATGTAAAACAATGCTGCAAGCATGCCAGTAGGTTTCTTCCCAGCTCTGAAACAGAGGCAGCATTTTTAGTCCTCCCCAGCCTGTTTGTATAGAGAAGTAATACGAGAATATTAAGCCTTTATTCACAACATGTGGACAACAGAATTCCAGATACATTCCTACAGAATAGCATCATTCACTCATCAAAATCTGTGCTAAAGTATGACAGAGAGCAAGCTTTCACAGTGTAGAAATTATGGAACAAATAGGTCAGTTGAGCTTTTGAGGCCTGATTAATATATTATGTCACAAATCAATCTGTGAAAATATTTGAATTTTCATGAACCGAACTGGTGAAGGAAGTAGAGTTTTAATTTACCCAATAGTTTTCAGGTTTTATGCTTCAGCAGAAAAGTGTTTATTTTATTTCAAGTCCAACAAGGTATTTGCTTTTGAATCAGAAAAAATGGTTTTATTTCTCTGCCCTATATTTTTTCACCATTTTGAATGTCATGTGAGGGTAAATTTCAAAATAAAATGTCATTGCAAAATGCTGGATCAATGTGTAAACAAGTATTTTAGCCTTTCCTATGGAAAAATAAAAAAAAAAGAAAAAACACAGTAGTTTTAGCCAAAGCATTTGGAAGAATTTGACAATCCACATATGTATATTTTGGGTCAAGAAAGTTGCACCATCCTGTTGTCCTAATAGCTTGATGGAAATCCACGGTAATAAAATTTCCTTGTTTCATATTCTTTTAGATTTGTAGTTTTCTGCAGCTGTTGATTTTCAAAATTAGAGTGAGATGATTTGTGAATTAATGCCCTACCCTATTAGAAATATTCCCAGTTTGGTCTTTTTCATCCTATCTTCACCCAAACAATTACTGCTTAAACACTTCTGAGCAGAAATAAGTGTCCACCAGGACTGTGGGCAGGACCACCTCTGCTAAACAAGCTGTATGATTGCTGGAGAAAAAATTATACAGGCTCAGCTGATGACACTGTAGTTGATACAAATAAGTGTGTCCCTGCAACAGCCTTCCAGCTTTTTTGATATCATATCTATAAATCAGTCTAAGAATCAATTTGAACTTGACTGCATAGATAGGCATGAAGATGGAGAGGATTGCTTGTTCTTCTGCTATCAGTACAGAAGGACACAACTTCTGTAATAGTCAACTCTGTGTTTTTATTTGATGTACAGCTTTTTCGTATATTAAACTTCCAAAAGGCTGTCTGGCAAGTGGTAAATGTGATCTCCTTGCACTTGAGACTAATAAAAAGAGATTTTCAGGCCTCTTAGTTTATTTCCATCACTCCTAAGAAAAGTCTTTTCATAAGACTGTAAGAACATGAGCAGTCAGTTCTTTTCTAAGAATGCTAATTATATTCTCTCTGTATGAATTAATTATAATTCCTTTTGACTATGGTGATATTGTTTAGAGGAATTATCTCTCAGGTCAGATGAAAAGGTTTGACTTTGTGTGACACAGCAGAGTGATTTGTTCTCCATTGTGGTATTAGTATTCCTTAGTGAGAACTTTGCAAAGAATGAAAACCAAATTAAACTGAGAGAGGGGCCCCCTCCACTGATTTCCTCACTTGAAACATTGTATAGAGAATCTCCTCCATGGACTGCCATGTAGCCAAACAATGAGACAGACATTTTCTCCTTCACAGAGCCCCTTCTAAGCAGCATCACAATGTGTGTTCCCCAAGCGTACTTTGCTGTGATATGGTTACACTGGAGACAAACGGAGATTAGGATGCAGATGAGAGTTATCAGCAGAGTTGCACCTGCTTAGCCTGGTTCTGAAATTCCCTCTGATGTGTGACAGTCTGAAGTACAGCTTTCATAAGCATGAGTATTTATGGAAACTGAGTAATCTGCAGGAAAAAGCGTGGGGTGCAAACCTCTACCAAGTTCTTCATTGCTGCCTTAGATGAGAGATTTTTGGGTGCTCAGACACCAGGCTTCATATGGTCTCCTGTTTCACAGACAGCAACAGAAAAGCAGCTGAATCTCCTAGGTTACACCTCTCTTGCTCCTCAGCTTCCCAGGACATGATGCACTTTGAAGCTGAAGAAGCATCTTAAATCCTTTTCCTATGTGCTGGATCCAGACTTAGGCTGTGGCTTTATGGTATGTGACTTCAGAGCCATGAGCTGCCTGGTATGTGTGATCACATTGGTTACATGGCATCGTGGAAAAGCACGGGGGATACATGGAGGAAACTGGGCCAAACAAAGAGCCCTAGCACACAAATTATTCTGTGATTCACAGCAAGTTCATCTGCAAGAGTTTTTTAAGACTTGAAGAAGACTGACCATCAGGGAGGTCCAAAGAGATGGTCTGGCAGGACATTCACATGACAGTTCAATGAACTTGGCTTTGAAACTGCTTTTGCTTACATGTCTTACTATTACTTACCTGCCAATAAACAGTTCAGTGTTAGCTTTTCTTGTGTTCTCCCACCTTTACTTCAGAAATTAGTAAACAGAAACTAAACTGCCAACAAAACATGAGATCTGTTAGTGAGACCGTGAATTAAGCCAACACAGTCCTGTGAATTGGACCTTTATAGGACACAGGACTGTGCTGGTCCTCATGGCACTCATCCTGGTCACCAAGCCCTCATCTCCATTTCCTCCCTCTGCCCTTCTCTGCAGGCTGCTTTCAACAGCTCAGTCACTGATAAGCTTAGATGTTCTGGGAAGGCCTCAGGATAACAATGAACTCATCAGCTTCAGACCAAAATTCAAAGCTCATTTGATCTGATTCAACTTCCCCATGGAAAAGTATTCAAAGTAAAATTAGATGGAAGATAGAAGGAGAAAATTGAGACCAAAAATGCTAGTAGAAAATAATTGCTTTTCAAGTTGGAAGGTATTAAGTGTGAACTGGGAAATCTGTTTTTGTGTATGTTTGCCAGGAGACAAGTATAGAGAAACAGCCCTAAAGCTTCAAGCAAAGTGACCGTGGCTGGGAGATACCGTACATAAAACACAGCTGTGCATGATTGCAGTACTCAGAGGAATCAGCTGCTTTGCTCTCCTTCAGCTATGACATTGTTCAAATCAAAGTAATAATAATAAGAAAAAGTCCTCTACTGTGGCATCCTTTCACTCTCCAATGTAGGAAGTGATGTGCCCAAGGTGGGGATAAAGGCTACACTGTCTTCTTTCAGGTACAGCATCCCAGCAAACAGCAGCACAGCCCTACCTCAGCAACGCCCAGGCATATTTGCTATGTATATTCCCCTTCTCCAGCAGGAGAGGGACGTGGAGGAGAGTGGGCCATGACACAGCAGATACTGTACTCTTCCTCTTTGCTGAGCAGTGAGCTGAACATTGATCACAATGAAGGAAGAAGGGGTGAGAGCCCTCACTGTGCCAATGCCACCATCCTTGCAGACACACACTGTAGAGCTGCCAGTCCTCAAAAGGAAAGAAAACAAATGTGCTCATTAAACCCATGTTCTGGCCCTCTCTCTTTTATTTCTTGTCATATTAAAAGAAGTCTATGTTCTTCTCAGTCTCGAATCCAAGGTCTTTTGTTTTGATGATTCCCAGTTTCAATAGTTCAATTTTCTCTCCACCTTCTAATTTGTATTCCTAGTATCACTGCTAAGGAGCAAGTCAAATGATTTGAATTCACACTGATTTAACATTACTAATTGCACTGCCAATTGCTTTCCAACATTGCATTTTTTTTTAGGAGACATCAAAACCTGTGATAGGTTTAAGATCCTCAATAGTTAAAAGAAAGAAAGAGCAAATAAGGCAATAAACTGGAGTGGAATACATTATCAATTACGATCAGTTAACTGTGTTATCTAACACTGTGCCTGCTACAAAGAGGAAAATCAGCCTTTTCATTCTCTGTAGGTGGCTACGCATGTATTGCAATAGAAGTGTATACGATGCTGTCTCAACCAGCTCAAGGAATGACATGGAGGAGCATTACACTGAATACAGTTAAAGGCAAAACCCTGGGGGAGAGGGGAAAGCCCTTGTTACCATAGTTACAAGCAAGCCATTAAGAAGATACACACCTCCAAAGGCTGAATTAGAAAAGTGCTTTTCTCTCAACATATTCTATTTAATTTCAGCAATTTCCCCCTAACTATTATAATGCTGCGTGGGTTGCATTGAGCGCTGCTAGTGCTCTGTGCTACTCACCTCGAGCAGCTGCCACAAAGAAGCCAAAACCACACTTTTGAGTTAAACCACTAATAAACAGCTTATCACTAGAACTAAATCTCTCTCCAGTGGTGGGCTGACCACCCTGCTGCCTTTTGATAATTTAAAAGAGCTCAGAGGAGAAAGAACCTTAAAATAAGGGGGGAGGAAGGGGAAGACAGCATTGCTTTACATCTACTTTTTGTACCAGCCTGACTACCTGTACAAAGGATGCAAATAATAGAAATAATAATAATATCATGGTTATAAGGTGCATGGAAGTTTATTACCATCACAGCTTTTTCCTCTGTCTGTAATAAAGCAAGCTATGCTCATATAAGCACTGATGTAATTGTATTTACTCTGTGCATTAGTACGTGTGCGGGGGATTTGTACTTCTGTAATTATATTGGTGTACGTAGCAGTCTGTGTAAAGATAAGCACTTAAAATTATTTTCAGGAGTCACATTTTCCCCTTGAAGCCTCCTGCCTTTGTTTGCTGTTATATAACCACATTTTGCTTTGCTTTGAAATATTTTCTCTTCTCTGTCGCTGTTGGAAATACCCACGCAAACGAAGAGGAGAAATGGGCTATAAAGGGAACAAACAAAACTGAGTATTGACTTAAATTGGTTTTGGTCTGTTTCCAAATGTTGCCAAACACACAAGATAAATACATAGAGAGTGGAGCAAAACTGTCCCCCTCTCTGGCTTGCTTCTGGTGCCAGTTACAAATACCATAAGTGAAAAAGAAACAACACTAGCAAGGCTGCACATAATATTAGCACATGCAATATGGCTATAACCTGGATTCTCAAAAAATTTTAATATAAACATCTTTATAAATGACCTGATGGGAGTCAAATGTACATGTAGGTAAAGAGAAGGAAACACTGTCTTCATTATATTTATCTCAAAGATATTATCTATTTTTCTATTTTTTAAATCTATTTTCCTTTTTGTTGTTGACAGTCTTATAATTTTCATGTCATTCAGGCCTACAATTTTACAATCATGCTTTATTGATAAACTGAACTTGGTTTCCAGTATTTTCTAGAAGCTCAGCTGAAAATTGGACTCTCTTAAAAAGCCCTGCGTCCACACATGCATATACACATATCTAAAACCCATCATTCCCCCAGCAAATTTACAGCTGGGTACTTAAAACAGAGACGAGCATTAGAAATGAAATATGACCAGCACTTCATAAATGGAGAACTGGGAGAGAGAAGTTATATCACATCCAAAGTAATAAGATCCTCCTCCGTCATCTTGGGCCACACCTTCTTGACACTACAGTTATGTGAGAACTTCCCAACTTTCTTTTAGGGTAATTTATTTTATGGTATTTTAGGCATCCCACTGTTGAATTCCACCCCAAGCTCTCATCCAAGCTTTCCTTGCCTCAGTCCTTGAGTAGTACAAACCTCCTTGCCTCAAGTTATCCCTTGAAGGAAGCACTGCCAACAGCAATTTTCCTTCTCTTCCCTGTCCACAAGACCCCCAAAACATTGTTTGTAGCTTGAAGTCACGACCATCATCATTAACACTCTTAAAACTAAAATGTCTTATTATCCTCTGTGCGACCACACTGTGTCCTGCCTCTTCTGCCCTGCTACCAGTGCTAGAGGTGACTTCATTGGTGCTTCCTTTATCCAAAACTGTCTGTGATGCACATAAATCAGGTGTTGCTGCTGTGAAGAGACTTAAGTTTGAGAGAGAAAAGAGCAAATCACGGTGTCAGCATTGCTGCCAGACTTCACAATTACTGCAGAGAGGAGGTTACAATGAGCAAATGACACATTTATAGCAATCTCAATACAACCCTTTGTGCTTCCTTCAACCTTGACTTTATGGGTGGATTGGCTGATAAAAACTGAACCACAAGGTCATTTCCTCCTTCATTATCCTTCTCAAGAATTGTTTTTACTGAGGTACCTGGAGGAAATTAGCCATTATATGATGGAAAGGGCAGAAGGGTCACTGGGGCAAGCTTAGTCTGAAGGGAGATTTTCCATGTACACTCCCGATATTGTCTATAAATTGAGACATCTCCAGGCAAGGTGTGTCCATAGCTCTGTTGGAGAGCACATGAGTGCTACTGGAATACTATCATTACCAAAAAATAACAGTGGGAAAATTCAGGCCTCCATTAAACCATATCCATGTGAATGACATTTGTTAAATAGGCAATTGATATCATCTTATGTCATCAAGGTCAGACTCATGAAGACTCATAAAAGAGCCTGTTCTTGAGAATACCTGAGATGAATTGGTGAGTTTGGACCTCAGTCTACATTTTTGTACTCAATGTGCATTCTAGAAATAATTCCCTCCTATGTTTAATGAATCTGTGAGCAAGTTAATTTAGAAAAATAAATTCAAATAGACTTATCTGAATCAATATTCCAGCATTTCACATTCTTGATAACTTGAATCATACTGCTGAAGCAATATTAAGCTGCTGTAAATTGCCACAGCACCATTGAAGCCAATAAAGTTGTAGTAATTTATTTCATCTGAGGATGTAATTTTTTACAGAATAGTCCTGACCTTATTTAATTGCGGAGCTTGTTCATTTATTTGTTTTAATAAATGGTGGAAAAAAGGGCAGACTCCTGCATTTGTAGACAGAATGAAGCAACTATTTCTGCAAATAAACTGGGGTTATGCGTAGCAAAACCAGGAATGTCAGCAACTAGTATTTTGTGAGGAAAAGAGTTCAAGAACAAGAACAGAAACAGAGAGGCTGTGCATCTTCATTTTTCTTTCCCTCTTTAAGAGGCAACCCCTATTTATAGAAACACATTGGAGACATTGAAAAAATTTGTATAATGTGATCTCATTCAAGCATAGTGAAACTGCAAATTCATATGTGCCCCAATAGAACCTTCTTGTGGGCCTCTGGAACCAAGGCTGGTTAGAAAGGGAGGTTCAGAGAAGGGACAAATATATAGGGATTTTTCTTATAGCAAACCCTGGCCATTTTGGAGACTGCTCATTGAGGAATTTTTTGACCTGGGTTGGATGTTTCTAGGCTGGAGGTGCCAGTAGCCCTGCATTCAGCAACTCTCGCTTGACACTTGGCAGCAAATTTATTCTTTAGCTTCCATAGGATCCTGTGAGAATTAATTCCCTGGCCTTGTGTGAAAAGATTTTTTTCCTCTCTGCTCTCAAACTGCTGATTGATAATTTCATTATCAGTCCACCTGCTGTTGTATTGTGAGAACCAGTGAATAAATCACTTCCTATTCTTCATATCTACCTCAGCCCTATTCCATCTTTGTCATTTATTATCTAGTCTATTATTATGAATTACCTGTCACCCAGTCTATCCAGTCTCCTTGTAACAAAACTGTTCAGTAAGTTTGGTCTTCCCATCTCTGTCTTAATTCTCTACATCCTTTTGAGATGGGATGAAATGAATAATAAGTACATAATCTACAGTAATAATATACAGTAGCATAATATTATTTGATTTTTTCTCTTTGCCTTTCCTAATAATTCTTAATATTCTTTGTTTCTCAGTTCCTGAGCATTTATGTATCATGTTCAATGAATCTTGAAGGACTCCAGCTATTGTCCTTAAATGACATCAGGTAATTTGCCACCTAACTGATTATATATAATAAAATCATTCATACATACAGGTACATACATATGTATCTCTGAATTGCCTGTTGCTATATCAGCAGAATGTTGCCCTTCTGCAACACATTGCAGTTACTAATATGGAAATAAATACAAACACAATCTGCAGAAAAAACTCATAATCAACTTTAGATTAGCCTTTTCTGAATAATTTTGTATGAGCTAATGTTATCAGTGCCCTTCTTATCTGCTTCCTGCAACATTTATGAATATGTTGAGGAGCACTGGGCTTAGCTCCAATCCATTAGTAGCACCATGAGTGACAGTATTATACAGTGAAGAATCAAGTTATTCTTTTGTTTTCTTTCCTTTTTTTTTCCCCTACTTTTGAGCATCTACTAATTGATCATTGTCATTTCTATTGGGAATACTTAGTTTTTGTGAGGACTGTTGACTCATGGCAATGATTCCATTGCCATTTTTAGGGCAATACAAACAGACTGTATTACCTGTAATGTTTTTTGCTCCTCAACTCTTCTGAGAACTGTGGGATATGTAAGGCATGACTGCCCTTTGCAAAAGCCATGCATCCTTTTCCTTGCTATTTCTTACACTTTTCTTTTTTATAATTACTATCATTTCTAATAGTGTTTATGGCCCGGAAACCAAGTTATTGGTCACTGGTACTTATGATAACTCTTCAAACCTTTAGTGAAAAATTTTCTATTAGAAACTAAGATTAACTTATCCCTTAGTAGTTCAGTAACTTTATACAGAATGTTTTAGGACTATATGATGCATGGAATTTAATCTTGGGTGGGTTTTTTTGCATGTGACTAATTTATTTTGTTTCATTTTGATTTCATAAAAAGTATGGGTGTCTCATCTAGCATCATAGTCAAGGGCAACTCACAGGCACTTCAGTGAAAAATTCTCCTTACCTAATTTAGGTCTTTGTCTCTCCATGTCTCCATATGAACTCCCTCTCTCTCTCTCTAATGCTTAAACAACAAGCACAGTCCAGTTTCCTAAATTTTAGGTGGCAACAGCCAAATTAATCTGACCATAGCTATTCAGTTCATCAGGTTGGTCCAAAACCTCATTTCAGAACACTTTAATTTGAAGCAGTGCCTCCTTTGCTCTTACAAGGCCTCCATGCAGAAGGTGGTGAGTAAAGCTGATGATAAACATGTACATAAAAGGTCCTCCCTTTTCTGGAACCTCAAGTTTTTCATCATATTTTTCTTCCTTTAACAATACCTTTGTGATACAGTTCTCTGGGCAAAAAGAGCTCATTTTCTGAAATGATTGTTTATTTCCAGCCTTCTCACTTGTCATTCCCTCTCTTGCTTTGTGTATAATGTCCTCTGGTAATGACAGCGCTGCCATGCACTGCTGCCTTTAGCCTATATTGAAGCTGCATCACTTTTGTACTTTGCTCTCACTTGTCCTGACAGTTACCTTCAGATTTTTCTACTGTGTTATTGTGAATGTTTGTCCATTTGTTCCAAATGATTTTCAGTTTGAAAACAAGTATTCCAGATTCTGCCTCATTTCCCCCTCTCTCTCACACACACAAGCATGAACACAGCCATGACTCCTTAATAGTGGATGAAATCACTGTTTTCCCTCCCAGTACAAAGAAATATTGAGATGTCTTGAGCTGGAAGACATTGATTTCTTCAAGGACTACCTTGGAAGACATGTGGTTTGTTTTGCACAAAAAGTGGGAGTGTAGTAATCTGTCTTGCAGATGGCACATCCTAGGGACAGACAGGACATTCAGAATATTTTGCAGGCAGAATTTGAGGACTGAACATTATAAACTGAAGTAGTTTCAAAGTGCAAAATCATACATGGACACTTGCTGTCATTAGATACCTACTATTAAAGGTCCTTCTGCTGGGATGGCAGAGTAAAGACAAGATAAAGACACGTAACCTTCTACACAGGCTGTCAACATGACAGAAAACACCAAGACCCAGGAAACCCAGGAAGGATTAGGTGAGTTATTTCCTGCAGGGAAAGGGATGTACACTGCACACTGGCAGGTGGAGTTTAATTTGGTCATCCAGCATCAAAACCAATTGCTTTAAAGTAGAATGTAAGATTGACAAGAGCTATTAAGATGGTTAGAAAAATGGAGAGCACAGTGTATGAAGGGATACTTGAGGAGCCTGGATTGATTAATTTACCANTCAGCACACAACATTAACGAGGCTACACAAGAGAACCACACCGCCTTAGTCACCTCAGTGAGGTGAATGCCAAATAGGGATAAAGCCACTGTGGTCGGGGAGTAATGCTGGCAGCACAACAAACAAGGCACCCAATATGGGAGAAATGAAGCCTGAATCTCTGGAGAAGCCCACAGCTGATGAGCAGGTGAACTTTGGGAGGCTCAGAGTACCCTGGAGTAACCTGGCAAAGAAATGAACCCTTTCTGAGAGGATGCACAGTGTCATCACCACCTGCAGGTGAAGACTTTGAGTTCCTCCTGCTTTTCCTACCAGCTCACAGCATGTCCTTAGACACAAGTTGCTGTTCATTGGACTCTGGACTCCACACTGGTAAAATGTAGGTGATTGTGTTGATGGCTCCTGTAAAGAAGGTTGAGACCTGCCAGCAAGGAAGGCTAAGTAGCAGCAAGGTGTTGTTATTCTCATTTCCAGCTACTTCTAAGTAAAGCAGAATCCTCTTTTCCAGCCATCAGGTGAAATGAAGGTGTGTGACTGGGTGAGAACAAGGGCTGAGAGAATAATTGTGTCACCTGCACAGCTGCAGGCAAAACCCCAAGTATTGTTCTTTTTTTTTTTTTTATGCAGAGAGTGTAAATTAAAGAGAATCTTTATTTACTTTTTAATAATTCACCTTTCTATGTACCACTGAGGAAGCTTTTAAATTAATAAATTTTCTGACAGCAGGGACTGTAAGTCTCTGATTTTTTATCAACACTTTCTTTTGATCATTGCCTTTTCCACAATAAACATTTGTGCTGAAAGTAGCTGCCCCTTACTGGTATATGAATAGCTTCCTTTATGGACTGTGCCACATTTATTTTAACTTGGTCACGCTGGTTAAAATTAGATAAATGCTACTGAAATCTAAAACTCATTCAAAGGAGGTCAAAGTTATCCAGATTAGTGTGTTGTCAGCTGCATTTTAAGATCTTAAAAGAGAAGTCCTAAAATATTGGTGTGTTCCCCACCAACTAGCCAATATTAATTACATATGAAAGGAAAAAAATGCAACTGAACCCACAAATATTTCCAAAAACAAATTCATGGAACCACTGGACACCCACAAATACATTCCCTCATCTGTGGCCAACAGTACCTGCTCTGATTCTTCAGGTATCTCCCCTCTTTGGCCATACCTCCATCCCCTGCAGGCTTTCCAAAGCTGAAAAACACCAACAGAATTGTCACTGAAATTGTTATCTGGGATTTCACTTGGGGCAAAAGGCTGACAAACTGGGGTCAATGTGGTCTGTTCAAAGCAGCTTCAGCTCCAGTTTGACTGATGTGGCAAATGCTTGACTAAATGTGGGTACTTCTGTAGCACTGGTAGTGCTGGGAGACCTCTTTTTTTCTTAGTGGAAAATGTTTCATTCTCACACTGTCCAGCAATGTCTAAATAAAGCAGTAATACTAATGTAATTTTGTAGCAATATTTTTTCTGCCTAGATTCAGAGAAATACACATCCAGTATAGTGTTTTGTTAGTCTTTTCAGTACCAGGGTAGGTTATGTCAGTGTTCTGACAGAAAGACAGAAGTGATTGCATGTGGCAGAAGAAACTCTATTTAAGGGCAGAGGCCTCCAGTTGCAACAGGACATGATTCTCCATTACCTGCACCATTAAATTTCTCAGGCTATTCAGATGCACACTTGACTACACTGACAAATCCTAATGAATAGCTGTTGCCAAACAGAAAAAGAAAAAGTCATAAAAGGGTTGTAGGCTCAAGAGTTCACAGAGACAGCTATAGAGTATGATCAGACTTGCACTTTAAAGTACTAAAAGGCTGATGAGTGTTTGACAGTGCTAAGTGTGGTCTTTAGCTCTTTGTGCTAGAGGTAGCCCCTCTTGGTACATACAGACATCTGTCTCTATCAGGAAGCTCACTGATCCAAAGCAACACAAAACTCTTGCCTTCAACATGACTTTCATGGTTTCCTTCGCAGTTTGCTTCAACTTAAGGTACTTTCTCCATGGTGTCTTCAGACAAATCAGGTGTGAAGTGTGCCATACCCTCTGATAATGCTCCCCCCTCAACTGAGCAGAGCCCAGCTTTACTTTGGAGTGGCATCAGTTTTGAATTGTTCCACTTAACAATATACTTTAGATACATAACACAAATAAGACAATTATGCCAGTGGTACTTCACTATCACTTGTTTTTTTAAGTTTAAAATTGAAGACAACACTGTGCATCCACAGATATTCAAACCCCAAACTGTGGGCTCCTTGTAGCAATGACAAATCATAGACAGCATCACTTCTCTTGCATGCACTGAAGCTCACTGGAGTTCATCTTCTGCTTCATGTAAGTAAGGCATTTAGACCAAGTCACTACTGTCCTATCTGCAGCCAAAGGAGAGGGAAAGACACTTCTAGAGAGCAAGTCTCTCTAGTTTACATTGTCTGTTTCCACAGTGAGCTAGATAAAAAGCCTGCGTTAGTAGCTGAGCCTTTAGACAATCCCACCTTCACGGCCAGTTGTATTTTAATGGAGCAACAGGCATCACTGATTTGCAAGCATTTACCTTGAGGAAGGTATTCAGTTTATGGTTCACCAAAAAAGAGCTCCTGTTTGAAGTCAAGCAATTTTCTGTTTGGCCAGACCCTGTCACACATGTTGCCTCTGCCCCAAAGCTTGTACCATTGCTTACCACAGGTTTCATGCAATAAGATTGAACTTTCTAAAGCACTGAACAGCACAGCAAAGGAATAACTTGCCTTTGGAGTGTGGCATTCCCATCACTGGTGGGTGTGAGACACAAGGAAGGTTTCAGTGCAGCTGAACTTGGAGCACAGACATTATGGCTGACTTATAGTGGTTTCTTCCAGCTCCTTCCCTGGAATCAATAAAACACCAAAAATACAATTAATCTGAGCTGACTGAGAGATGGGAAAAAGTGTTACAGCATGTAAACAGTGAGTGTTTGGGTAAAAAAAAAAAAAAAGAAGAAAAAGAAAACCATGCATTTTTTTACAACCCAGCCACATGCTTCCAGTTCCCCAGTCCTTCTGAAGGGCTTGTTTCAAGATGTTAGTACTGTATTACTTGGCAACCTGCTGCTCCCAAAACTCAGAATTCCTGGTGAGCTGAAGTCTGCAGTTAAGATTTGAGCATTCAGAAAGGACTGTAACTGAATTTAGATGCATGTAACTCTTAAATTACACAGTATTGTAAAGTATTGATGTTTATACTTGATTGCTTTAATATTACTATTTATGTCTCAATAAATTATACTTGCAACAGTAAAATAGGAAAAGCTAGACTGCATTAATATCTATACTAAACATAAATCTGAAAATATAATTGATATGGATATTAGCAGTGCAATTTCAGTAATATTAAACATGCCTATGGCTTTCAATAGGATTTTCTAAATGCAGCGTGCAAGGGATAAAGGGAATCAGGTAAGAAATACTTTTGGCAGAAGAGCTGGTTTGAATGAATGATAAGAATCCAGGTATTGGATACCAGACACTTATTTGAAATGAGAAATTTAAGACTTTTGATTAACCAAGGCAAGATGAAACACATTGTTTTTAATATCACATTAGAATTTGCCTTGAATTTGAGGTCTGGAAATTATTCACATAATCACTTTGGGGTTTGCAGTGGAGCACTCTTGTGTTATTTTCTCTGGGGAGAAGACAACTTCTTGCCAGTCACGCTCCACAACAACTGGAGATGGAAATATCCCCATAAAGTAAAAGTGTATCTCTGAAATATTTAAAAATTAGCACACTATAGCAGAATTTATCTGGCAAGTCAACTGCAGCCTTGTTGAAGCCCCAGATTAAATTTCTGGAGGAGCAGGGCACCACATATAGTCCTGAAGAAGGCTGTGTTTTTACAACAATAAATCTGTACTCTGCTTCTCTTCATGATCTGACTGGCAAGACTGTTGTTCTCCTTATATGTTTGTGCTTAATGTGGGCTAGAGGAAGCTGAGAAGCTCATAAAATGAACTTATCTTTTGTGTTAGGGTGAGAAGTGCTTTAAGTTGTTTCAACCATGAACTCCATGGATAGTGTAGCTACCCATATGTGAAATTACATTCCATAAAACAGCAATTTCACTCAAATCCATTAATGAATTTTCTGGCCTCCATGGGTTCCAGCATGGTTTTAATTTGGGTAGAGCATCTGCAGAGAGGGGAATGATTGTTATTTGAAAAACATCAATGTATAGGGACAGACCATCTTGCTCTGTGGAGATACCTGAGGAAATCCCTGGAAAAGTTGGAACGGTTGACCCTTCTCACTTCTTGGTGAACTTTCACATATGAAGGGGTGGAGGGTGAGAGACTGAGTAGCTGTGGTGCTTTTCCTGCACTAGGTGCAGGAAAAATAAGGCCAGAGAATGCAGATAAATTTAATTAATTGTGATACTCAGTCTACTGATTATGTTAAAAATTTCATTGCTTTGCCATAGTAATCTGATAATGTCAACACAATTAATTGCCCTTTCTCCAAGTTGTTTAAAGATGCTTCAGAATTTGAATGGTTTTTATGGCTTTCTGTGAATGCCATGGAACAAAACTCTATGGCTTTAGGAAAAAAAAGAAAAAAATCAAAGCCCTGAAATAAATTATGTTAGAAAAAAAGAGAATAAAGCTTACCTTCTAATGTCTTTTGCTCAGAACTTGACATGATTGCGGCATCTTCAGCACACAGAAAGTGTTCAAATATCTTCAGAAATGAACAGCATATCCTGCTGGTAAACTTCATGGTAAACTTTCCCTAGTCTAGACAGGCTTTCACTTCACACAAGGACTATGTAGATTAATAACAAAAATTATGTCTATATCCAGAAGTTATGTCTATATCCAGAAATCATATTGGGAGTCTGGAGAAAGTGGTATTGGTGGGGCTGGATGCTAGCTGGAGACTAGACAACATTTTTAACTTGGTTTATGAATAGAAATCCTGGACCACAAGTGGAAAAGATTATTTTAGGCTTGATAAATCTGCTTTTGCTTGGATGGTATGCTTATCCATCACTTGTGGACCAGACCACTAATATTTTCCATGTGTGCTTATATTCCAGGAAACTTGTTTAGGATGATTCAGTCCATTTACAAGTGAAGTTTTACCCTGGCATCACAAAGCAGAGTGCTACAGACTGCACAAGGTAGCAGCTGACTTCTGAGGGGAGTTTAATAATGATTTCACATGCATGGAGCCACTCTAGAGCCAGCCAAAATAAACTGAAAGCCACTTGTTGTCTCAGAATTAGATCTAAATCTCTAACTGATTTGGGTCTGCATTGACTGAAGAGAATTGATATTTCTCTGTCAAACACTCAGAATTGAGGTTATCAGCATGACATGGCTTTTTTGATGTATGAGACAGACAGACATCAATAAGGGATGTTCTAAGAAATGTTTCTTGTTCTGGACTGTTTTTTCTGCTGCTATGAATATCAGAGCTCGTCTCTCCATAAATTGTTCAAATGGTTTGCTTTTTTTCAGAATTCAGAAATTTAAGGAGAATCTTGAGCAAAGTTGAGTTGGGGTTGTTGTTTGCACCGTGTTATGAAGTCATGGGGTCAGACCAAGTTGTGACTCTACCAGCTGGCAGTGACTTCTTGAGAGATTCATCTCCTTTAACTGCAGATGTATCAAAGTATAACATTTCACCCAGACTGGTTTCTTTTGAGTGAACACGTGTCTAAGGAAGTTGGATAGAAAATCCTTTTGCAGCTGCCTCTTTCAAGTGAGTGTGAAGAGTGAGAGCACCTAGCTGACACTTGACATCTTGGATAAATTTGACCTATCTTTAAATTTATATATTGTTGGAAATGCTTACCATCTAATGAATTTCTGCTGTTCCATTGATAATTGAAATACCATAATTAACAATCTGTCATGTATAGGGGAAAAATAAGAAGTTCCTCATAAAAACCCCATCTGGGGCTTTACCTCCAGCTCCCGTTTTTATCTTGGGTTTTTGAGTATCTTAAAGGAAAGAAGTAAAACATGACAGACAAAAATACTTTGGATGTCAAACCACCATCTGCATCCTAAGCTTGCTGGCGGTTTTTTCCTTTCCCCCTTCTTTCCTTCTGTTACCATTACTTGCTAGATCTGAGATCTTATTATCCCCATCCTCTCCTAGTCAGACTCTGAGCAGGAACACAGAGCATGGATCAGTGTCTGAATATTTCCTTACAGATCAGCAGCCTTGTTGGCTCCCATGCATGGAGAAGTTTGAATTTCCCAGTAGTTTAGTGAAGTGATTTTTCACATTTGTCTTTAAGTCAGTTCCTCATCTCAGGCCTAATGTGCTTCATCAGGTTTGCAGCTAAGGACAAGCACACCAGGAGATGAGCAGCAAGCCTGTTGCCTTTGAGAGAAAGCCTTCAAGGCTTTATTCTGCAGGGCTCTGGGTGTTGGGGAGATGCTCTAAAATCCCAGTGCCAACAAGTCTGAGGGTGTTGCCATCTCCCTAAACCCAGCTCTCTGGTGCAGAGGTTGGTGGGCAGTGATGTGAATTTTGAATACTGGAAAACAAAACAACACAGAAATTGCTTTAAAACAAGCAGAAACTCACAGGAATTAAGTCAGAAATAAAAAGGTCAAGGTATTTTTGTCACATGCATCTAGCTTGCTTCCTAATTCCTATCAGTCTGCTTTTTCTTCCACAAAGTCATAGTTTCTGGCACACTCTGCAGTCTGATGGTGCTACAATGACTTTTTTTTTAAGGACATCTCCCTTTGGAATGTTTTTCTGTGTGGTTTCTTTGTTCTGTGAAGAGAATATGCCTGCCAGTGAGACAGAATCTCATTTAGTTACAAAATACACTGATTCTCTTAATGAAGTTGTGGATCTGTTCTGCAGAGAAGCACAGATGAGGGTCTCCTCAGCTTCTCTCTGTAGGACAATTATGGTTCATTTTAAAAGTACAAAAATTCTCTGAGGCACCAACTCCTTCTTTTTTTAGCAGGCTTTGTTGAATTATGTGTAGCAGACGTTTCACAAATTGGCATTGCATTCTGTCCTGAGAGAAGGGCTTTAGTTTTTGGGGGGGATGGTTTAGTCCTCATTTATCACATTACTACTCTGCAGGGGTTTGCTTGAGCCATCAGAATTTAGTTGTGTCACTTGATCAGGCATTTTAAACCAAGATGGGGTCATGCTCTTCTGTGTTTGAGAACTGTCAGTTGCTTGAAGCATACAAGATGTGGTCAGACAGGTAGGCTTGAGATTTCTGGTGATGAAAATTCCACAAATCTTAAAACTTATTAGGTCACACAGCTAAACACTTGTTCTTTTCGTTATGCCCTGTAGGTATATTCTTTATGCAGTATGGCTCTTCTTATAAAGACAAGTCTGACCATCATACACAGAGACATTTATCCTTGCTTTCTCACATGAATTCAGCTCCTCTTACCGATAGTTTCAGCTTAAAAATGTTTAAACTGCTTCTGCTGCTCATTCTGGTCACACCATTTGCTTCTTATCATTGCACACATAATCCATCAGGCATTTGCAAATCTAAAAGTGCTTTGGAGTGGCAGAACTTCCCATCTTGTAACATCCATGTTATGTGTCTATCCCATCTGTTTGAAAATCTAGCCAATTTTGGCCCCTTTGGATGTATTTCTATTAGAAATACAGCTGATGTTTTTCTTCTGAGCAGGAGTGCCGACAGGACCCTGATGAGACCGGCAGATCGCTGAGCTAAGCACGGAGTTTACATAATGTGTCAATCTCAGCGTTCAAAAGCTCATGAGCCAAATAAACAGCAGGAAGAGCAGGAAGCAAGAAGGGAGGTGAAGTGACAGGTCAAGGTCATGCAGCAGACGTCCGTGACAGCAGTGGGACCAGAGTGGAGGTTTCTTGAGTCCTAGGACAGCACTCTTTTGCACCAACTCTGGGGTATTTTACGAAGAGGATCTGTAGGCTCCCAGGATTCAATTATTTTTCTGTTGCCTTCCCTCTGCTGCCCTTACATGTGACCGGCGGCAGCTGCGGTGCTGGCTATTGCCAAAGTAGTAAATAGAGTCTTTTATCTGCACTGAAAGGAGAGTGAATGATGTAATTTGGCTTCTTTTCACCCCTGCTGGCTGCCAAGGCATTATTTCTGTATCAGTGCACATGGCCATTTGGCACCAAACAGGACCCCTCTCTTTGTGTAAGTGGAGGCAGGATGTTAATTCTTTTTGATGTACCAGTAACATATCTAGAGTGGAGCAGCCACATTTCTTTCAGGAGGCAACTGATTCTCAGTGTTCCCGAACAAAAAAGGAGTGTGAGTTCCTTTCACTGAATGTGGAGAGACTGAGAAGGTAACCACATACCTCCTCTGGTGCAGCCCTGCTAACCTCGACTCAATTTTGTTGTGTACTTTTAATTTCAATGGGATGCCGAGCCTGTTTGGTTTGCTTATTGTGGTAGTTCTGCCTCAGAGCACCTCTGCATTAATTCATTAAACTTCTTTGTTCTATGACCTATAAATTGGAGTGGTATCCCTTTTCAAAAGCAGGAAGAAGGATTCTGATACTGTCTAACATTTAAACTCACATGGCAGCAACAAGGCCATATTTCTGCCTCCTCTGCCTACGTCTTTCGACCATATGAAAATATTCTTACTCCAGTGGCTTCAGATCAGACCATTAACTTTGGTTTATTGCCTGTGAAGACAGTTCTATGAATTTTCCGTCTGGATTTTTGTGAACAGGAACAACTTTGTGGAAAGGGAGGGGAAGGAAAGTGATTGCCTTTTGGTGCCTGTTCAGATTTATGTGTTTTGCTTGTCTAATACCTGGAATTACTTGAGACCTCCCGCACCTCACATTGAATGGGGTGATGGTATCAGAAAACTTTCCTTTTTCTCTCTTAGAAAAATATAAGAGGGTCCTGGTCAACAATCAATGCCAGTGAAGGTGCTAGAACCAGCAGGTAAGTGGTGGTGAGTGTCTTTTTCACCCTGTGTCTGTCTCTAAGGAAATAAAGAGGCTGTTTTCATTCAGGTAGAAGACACCTAACAAAGAAACAGAGTCTGCAGTCTCAGGATGAAAATAAAATGCACTATTCTGTGTCAGTCTGGACAGGCTAAAGAGTACTTGCACAGTGCCTACCACAACAGACAGAGAAATTCAGACTGAGGGAACAAGTTGGTCCAGAGCATCTTCCTGGACCTGTTCATCTAACCAGGACAGAATCAGCAAGGCATAATTTTTGAACTGCACATTAATTATAAGCTTGACAGTTCTCTTTCATTTCAACTGTGTTTTCAGCTTATCTAAGTTACCAGAGGCAGGCTCACCGGTCTGCTTGCAGGAGTGCTGTTAATGAATGGTTCAAGGTTTTCATGGCCTTTGTGAGTTGATGCTGAGGCTCATCCCTTTCTTTGCTGTTTGGCAGTGGAAGCAAAGAGACAGATTGGCCATGTCTGCCCTGCAGCATCCACTCTCTAGTAAGTATGTTTATTGCTCCACACTCAAGGGTGAGTATAGTGAATACCTGAGCATACATAAGTGGCTCTGGTATTGGGGAGCAGGATTGGCTGAGAGGCTCCCAGGTTCAGGCTTTGCACAAGGATGAGACTGGTCAAAAAGTTCTGGGGCTGGTGTCCAGGGGCAGCCCAGTCACCAAAATTGGCTTTATGGGGTATGACTTCCCTTTAGCTCATCCTGCCAGGGAATGAGATTTCTCCTTGTCCCACCATTCCACCTTCACTACACCAATGTGGCGAGACTGATTTGCAGAGGTTGGCAGCACAGAGAGCAACACAGCAGAGCCTTAATCTCTTCTTACTTTGCAAGATGAAACTCTTCAGGCAGAAGGCTGGATTTGTCCCCTCATGCAGAGGGAGACATACAGTTCCCTACTTCTCTCCCCACTTAAACATCCCCATCCACCTCCCCAAACCACTTGGCTGCACCATCTACATCCATCCTCACATTATGATTTTATTCCCTGAGTGGATTCTCTTGCATCCTTCCCTTTCTACTGGGAAAATGATTCATTAAAGATTTTTTTTTCCCAAGAGAAGTGTGTGGCTAAGAGGCAGGTGTGCATTCATAGCTTTTCAGTAACAGAATCACTGCAACCAGTCCAGGCTGATCTGATACAAGAGGGTTCAAACTCAGAATCCCTGATTCCACCTTGGAAAAAGTTCTTGGCCCAAGTTGAGTGTAGAGTTTTGCCACTTAGAGGTGAAGCTGCTCCCTCTGTGGAAAAGAAACAGAGTTCAGGGGAGTGCCAAGAGGATCCAGCTTTTGCTTCTGCTGCTTCCAAGGGATGGAGTGCTGCAAGTGTGAGGGGCTGACCCATCATGTTTTGCTGCCATGTTGTACATTAATATCTACTTTGGGAGTTGTGTGGCCATCAGTGGGAAAACCTGGTGGTAGTCACTGATGTCTTCAGTCACTGCCTGCTTGGTGGGTGCCTATACCTTTGGATGTGTGGGCAGAGAGTGTGTCCCCAAAACAGCTGCAGAAAGTGTCCCCAAAGCTCACTGCTTCAGTCAGAATTGGTCTTGAACAGGATGGCACTACCAGCTTGTCAAGGGCCCATCTCTGGCTGCGTGTGTGCAGAGCCCAGCCATTCTGCTTGTTATGGCCTCATTCCTGACTGTCTGCCACTTCAGCTCTGTGTCTCTGGCTGTACCCCTACCTCACACGGTTGCCCATGGTAATCACTCAGCCAGGCTTCCTGCTGACTTGACCAAATAAGTTCTTATCCTGTCAAAAATGTATGGATGTTCTGTTAATGTAATAATTCTCTGAGGCAGAACCTTATGCAATAACATTAATAACAGCTGTTTTCCTTACCTTCCTCCTTAGCTGCACGGTGAGACCTGGGAATGACAGCTATGGATCTAAATGCTGGCTGCCTTAGAAACAGAGGTGAAACTCAACCCTCATTTGTGTTAGGTTCAGCAATGGTATTACTGGCAAGAGCCAGAGATGGTGGAAAAGGTCCTTACAACCAATTTAAGGAGAAATTTGAGGAGTATACTGGGGTTTGGATAGGGAGTAAATGCGAGTTTTGTAAGAGAAAGAATCAGCTGGTCCAAGCATCACACCTACAGAGCAGCACTTGGTCCCTGAACTTCATTTGGCCCTGCTTAAAATGAAAGATAAACCTGTGACAGGTCTGGAAATTCCTGAGATATGGACCACAGATGGGAGATTCACATCTGCAATTCAGAACTGCAGCCAGACCTAACTTGTGGAAAGGAGACTTTTCCTGTATAGGAAGGTTTAGGTGCACTTCTGCCTGAGCTACTGCAGGTGCTGAGACAGTGAGTAATCGGCAATATTTATTTCCAGGAGTTAGCTCACTTTCCCCACTAATGCTTGTGTGAGAGAGACAGACAAGTACCTGTTCTGAGCCCTGCCTGCTTCTGTGTTTGGGGCAGAATACAAGATGCACAGTGTCTGCTCCGTCCTCTGTGCTGAAAAGACGTGCTGTCCTCAGTCACTTGGTAGTGGGGAACACTTTCCTTTCTAGTCTGTGAATTTTGCATATATAAGTGTGTGTGTCCAATACCTTAGCTCTAAATCTATCCACAGTTTATAGGAAGCATTTAAAACCCCTATGTTCAGGGCTGACCACTTGGATGTGTCTTCACTAGTATCCTATAAACGAAGGCCACAGCCCTGTGGATGCTCTAAACTGGAGCTTTTTTCCCTATGTCTCTGCCATAGTCAGAGATGGTCCTAAGTGCATCAGCATGGCAGTGTAACAAATGATACAATTATTATTGCATACAGCACTGTTTCAAAGACACTTATTTTATCAGCCAGTACATTTCAATGGAATTTATTTCCTTCTCCCGTTATTCATTTACTTCTCTTCTTTTCATAGCAATAAAACTCTGAACAGAGGGGGGGGGAAATCTGTATGTCAGTTCAAGATGTTGGAGTAAATAATTCACAGTAATATAAGGAGAAACTGCTTTCTGTTGACTGCAGCTCATGCAGAGCATTGTATGCAGCTCAGCCCTGACAAACCATGGTCAGCTCTGCATACACAAATTTGAAGTCTGTCTTCTGTTTAACCCTATCTGATGTCATGTAGGATATATTAAGACTAGTGGTAGGTATTGACACAGAGTGGGCTAAAGTGTAGTACAGCTGGCTGAGGTAAACAGAGGATGGCTGTTTCTTTCATCTCAGCCCTTTTCCTCCTTCGCTGCTTTGTCACTGAGAAAAAGAAAACAGAGAAGTGAAACGTGACGCCTTCCTGTTTCCTACATCTGTTAACCAATTCATTTTTTTAAGGTAGAGGAAATGGGAGGGTAGAAAAGGTGAAGGTAGGAGTATGTCTAAATCTACAGGAGATCTAGGTCAGCAAATAAATGTAATGATTCTTAGAGTTAGTGTGATCTGTGTCAGTCACATTAACCTGTTGAACCAATGACCCGTGGCTCCCACCTTGAGTGTGGCTGGAAATATTAGTTTTAACAACTCTCAGGACTGCAGATGGAGCACAGACTTCCTGAGGCACAAACAGTGATTGAAAACTATCTGGATTATGGAAACTAATACCAACCAAACAAATGGGAAAACAGCAACCCCTGTGTCTGCAACTGGCTGACAGAACATTCATTCAGATACCACTCAGAGCATTAATCTTTACTTAGTTTCCAAATCTGAGCTGAAGCAGACAGGCTAGAGTTACTGGATTTAGTATCTTAACATGTTCTTTTTAAAGTTGCTTTTAATCTTTTTGATCCATGACAGGGTAAAATATCAGGGTGTGTCAGAGCTGGCAACTCTGTAATGGATAATCTGGTTTGTAAATGCATTGTCTTGGATTACCAAATGGATCAGGAAGAAAAACTTATTGGTCAAGAGGGGTTCAGGTTATTAATTACATTTAATATAATGGTCTGCTTAATACAGTGGTTGCACAATAATGAGAGGAGGAATCTTTCTGCTTCTATTCCATACATCTTAAATGATAGGGCACAAATTTTTATGCTGCACCACATGTGCTCTGTGTTTATTGTTGTTTAGATGGCTGGCCTTGAAAAGTAGGGCTCATGAGTGTAGATAATTTGAAAATAATGACTCTGACATTATATGACCTTTAGATACATTGACAGCCACTCCAGACGACGGGCTATTTTCTAAATAAAAGAATTTTTATTTTTCTGGGGAAGTCTGTTGATGGAAGAGTTTTAAATGTAATAAAGCTGGAGTTATAGTCAAAGTGACAGTCCTTGTTGTGGAACGCCCAGTGGGGGACATGAGATGATTTCTGTGCATGATAATACATTTGCTTTTTAATGCCATCACTAGATTGATAATTATAGAATTCTTCATATTGTGCCTGGCAGGGTGTCAGTACTGAATCTTACCAGTCTGTAAGAGTGTGAGATAGAAAAGTCTGTAAACCAGAAGACTTCAGTCAGTTTGTGCATGCAGCCATTACATGTTTTTAAGATGTTACAGGAGTGAGACTTTAGTCTTTTTTTTGAGAGTCAGCATAAACCTGATGGTGATTTATTCACACTCAGTGTATTGGCAGGAAGGCTCTTCAGACCTCTTTGTTCCAAATGAAACATAAGTGACCACCACACAAACCCTATCTCTTCCCAGTTTAGTTAGGTATGTAGTAATTTGTTCAGTTCCTTTAATTTAATTCAGCTTTTACTGCTGCCAGTTTTACATGCAGAGGAATGTTTGAAAATCCTTTCATTTAATTTTAAAAATATGATGAAATACAGTGAGGAGGTCAGAACATGTGGAGCAGCATGAAGACTACCTACAGAAGGCAGAGGATGGAAAAGAGGAGGGATTCTGCTGGTCATGTTCCACTACTACTGGCTTCCTCAATCAGCTTATTCTGAATAAAATAATAGGTGGAAATTTTAAGAACATAATGACCTAGGGAGTGATAAATAAAACAAAACAAAAGGACACAAATTCATGATTGTGTTTTATACACTGAAAATCCCATGCCCAGGTGGGATCAATGTCATCAGCCCAGTTCCCTTTGCTGGTTGCAAATCCTCAGTGTTTGCTGCTGTGTACCACGCTCCCCATGCAATGTGTTTGAAGCCTTATGAATTCTGCTGATGAAGAGTGGGATTTTTTAAGTGCCTTAGTGATTTGAATGTGCCAGTGTTGACTCACAGTAAGATATCTGCTTTTAAGCAGGCACAAAGTAAATTAATCAAAAATGAACCCCCTTTTTGTGTGGACAAGCTGTCTGTGAATGCTTAGATAAATATGAAGAATGGTTTCTGTAAGAAAAAGAAGGGAATTCTCTTAGGAATATAAATATGTTTTATCTGGCCTTTTAAAACAGAGTATTTTGATATGCTTTCGTTTCAAGATGGCAATTTTTTGTTGAAAAATTGTTCTGATTATTTAAAGGAGCTCTAAACAGTGATCATAACACAGAATTCCCTATTTTATCAAATAAAACACTTCCACATTTATCTAAAATTTTCTTTCTCATTTTCCACCCACAGTGTCTCAGTTTGGGAACCAAAAATGCATTATTCATCCAGACCTTTTCAAAATTCCATCTATGGTCATCCAAAGACCCTTCAAAGGGCAGAGTACACTGAGGGTGTGCTGAGGAGCTTCCTTCCCACTTCAGTGAGGAGATCGTGCTCATAATGTGCAAGCCCAGATGCCCATGTCTAAGTCATTGGCTGTGGGAACCAGGAATGCCAGAAAGAGAAGATGGCACCGTGCCCGAGCCTTCTCTAGAGGTGTTGAGAGCCAGCGATGAAAAAAATATGTACACCCCTCATTTCCCAGCAGCAAAAAAAACCAACAGCCTGAGAGAAATCAAGGGAGAAGTATCAAAAATTCAGTAGGAAAAGAATGAGAAGAATGAGAAAAGGACAGAGAAAAAAGGCTCATCCTTACACAGTGAGCAGAAAGGGAAGAGGCACACTGAAAGTAAGGCAACAGCTGTCTGTGTGCCAGTGCAGAAAGCTTCAAACGGGAATGGCAGGTGGGTTGGTAGTTGTATCTGCAGCAGGAGTTGTCATGTGAGGGCAAAGCTGGACAGCCACAATGGAAAATCTCCTTGACTGACAAAGTTCAATTTCTTGGAAGAATTTATTTTTTACAGGTCAAGAGACCTTTCACACCCTGTGCAGGGTTGCAGTCTCAGAGACACCCTGCAGAAAATGTTTGGGGAAGTTATGAAAACAGAATACAACACACACACACAAGAACACTGTTATTGCTCTCTACAGCTTCCTCATGAGGGAAAGAGGAGGTGTAGGAACTGATCTCCTCTCTGTGGTGACCAGTGACAGGACCTGAGGGAATGGCCTGAAGTTGCATCAGGGAAGGTTTAAGCTGGATATTAGAATCATAGAATCATAGAATGGATTGGGCTGGAAAAGACCTGTGAGATCATCAAGTCCAACCCTTGCTCCAACTCCAATCCATTTACTAGATCATGGCACTCAGTGCCACGGCCAATCTCAGTTTAAAAATCTCCAGGGATGGGGAATCCACCCCCTCTCTGGGCAGCCCATTCCAATGTCTGATTACTCTCTCTGTAAAAAATTTTTTTCTGATCTCCAACTTCAATTTGCCCTGGCAGAGCTTGAGCCCGTGCCCTCTTGTGCTATTGCTGAGTGCCTGGGAGAAGAGACCAAACCCCTAGAAAAAGGTTCTTCCCGCAGAGGGTGGTTGGCCACTGGAACAGGCTGCCCAGGGCAGTGGGCACAGCACCAAGGCTGGCAAAGTCCAAGAAGCATTTGGATGATACTCTTAGGCACATGGTGTGACTCTTGGGGATGGTCCTGTGCAGGGCCAGGAGTGATCATTGTGAATCCCTTCCAACTCAGCGTGTTCTGTGATTCCATGATTCTGCTATATTTGTGTGCTCAGAAGCACGTTCATTTCTTCACTCTGTTGCATTAATGGACTGTTTGCTGATAAAGAAAACACTATTCCTGTGCACTGCATCTATTTCTAGTTGTGATTAAACATTTTTCTCTTAGGAAGATCCCTCTGAGTTGCGCAGGTGTGTGGGAAATTCCGAGCATTTTAATGACTCTACATCTTCTTATTTTAGTTGAAGAAGGCTGAAGCAAAATTTCTACATTCAAACAGAGAACTTCAAAAAATGACATGATTTTCAAGAGCTCTGATTTCTAGAGGTATGCAAATTACTTTTTTCAATTCCTTAGCAAATGTAAAACATCATCTCCAGCTGATGATATTTTTAGCAAATATAATTTTTTTTTGGTAGGGTGAAAATGAAACCAGCACTTTTGAAGTCAAAACCTGTTACAAAACTCCAATAAAAATGTGTGTTTCTTTCCAAAAGAGAAGCTGTTTATGATCTAAAAAGTAAAATTTTTTGTTTCAAAATATTAGAATTGAATATTTGGGCCTTGTTATGGAGTGAAATGTTTTATTGAAGCTGAGATTACTGAACAAACTTTTCCATGTCACCAAATCTGCATTTTGTCATGGACATAAAATTGCATTAAGAAGTATTAGCTTTGTCACGTTCCTTTTAGCTTTTAGTGGATGTGACTGATAGATGTTTATTAAAGCAACCTAATTATTTGTGTACAGAAATATGGAATTTTTAATATAACATCAGTTTAAGGTTTTGTAGTGATTTTTTAAAATTAAAGATAAAAAGCCAGGGATTCACAGTCACTTCTTATATAAGCAGCAAGAGCTCCACAGGTACACCAGGTGAGGGAATACAGCAGAAGGAAGAAACTGTAAGGTTTTAGTTACTGCAAGTTTTCTTACAGACCTCATTAAAATTGCATCAGTAACTTACTGAACTAGTTCAGCTCACATGGCTCCTCTTTCCTCAAATAAAACTGTTGTTGATCTGATGAAACACTGAACTGTTCAATTTCTCTTGATTCTCTTATTCTTATTATCCACCTCCCTGTAATTCCTATTTGGTTTTGCAGGCAGTGTCATTTTGACACATCAGTTTCTTTCACAAAGCAAAGCTTAAAAAATTGACACGTTCCTTGGGACTTCTCCCATTTCCACTTTTTTCCTAATTGATAGCTGCCTTCTAAATTGCTAAATCAGGAGTATAGACTGGCGTCTGTCGCTGCTGGTAGACTGTGTGGAGCTGAGCTGTCTGGACCAAGAACACCTACAGGTAAGATCATTTGTGGGTGACCAAAACCTTGTTTCAAAGCCTTTTGTAACATGTGGTTGCATCCACTGGTGTCTAATTTGTTCTAAGACCTGACTGAAATTCATCCCTACAGCTGAAGGTTTCATACTATCTGCTCCTTCTATTCTTCTTCCTCTGTTTCTTTCAATCTCTGTTGTCTAACAATGTGCTCTAACAAATGCTGGTTTTAAATATACTTCCATGGCAGCACTAGGAGAGTTTGACTCTTTGTATGTATGTTCGTTGGCCAGACTTTGCCAACAAAGATTTGGGAAGGGCTCTCCCCTCATGCCCTTCCAGCCTGTGCAGTGGATTTTTTAGGTGAGGCTTAGCGTGCACAGAATTGCCCCCACCGTTTAAGCCCTAAGGTTCATTTGCCACGGCCGAGCGAGCTTGGACAGTGACAGTGAAGTCCTCGGGACTGTCACAGCACCTGCTACTAACCTGGGCTGACCCTTCTGAGCATACGAGATCTGACGGGATTGGATGGCAGGGAGGGATTTAATGCCAGTGGATGGTCCCCACTGAGACTCGAACTCACAATCTTGGGAGTCTCCTTTACATCATGGGACTGCCCCTTGACTCTTTACCAGCCCTCCTTTCTCTATAGTTTCTGAAAGGAGTATTTTTTTCAAACCTTGATAGGTATGTTAAATTTGGTTGAAATCAACCAAGATTAAAAACAAAAAGTAGTTTGGAACAGGAAAAAATCTGAGTGCCAGACACACATTTCTGGAGACACTCACATCCAAACATATGCAGCATGAAACAAGGCTAACACATCGCAGAGGCACCATGTTCTGTGTAAGTCAACACTTCTGGAGGTACTGAACATCTGTGTGAATGCTGACAAATTTTAGGTTTCTTGTGTTATAGCAGTTTCCTTATGATAACCTCATTGTGATGCAGGCAAGCATTAAAATAAATGAAGTCAGTGACTCTGTGATGAACCTTTTGATAAAGCACACTTGAAAGTTCCCTCCCCAAAAATATGTGAAGATATTGAGTAGTGAGGTGGAAGGGTCAAGTTCTTCTCATGGACTGTGATTAAAAGACAGGAAATAAATCTGAGTATAAAAGCTCAGTTGTCACAGCACAGAAAATGCTGCAAGAGGTGACCACCGAGATCTGTGCTGGATACCTTGTTTTCTCTATTCTGTTAGTAAATGATCTGGAAAGAAGAACAAAGAGGAAAAGTGAAACCTTTGCTAAGGAGTAATAAAAACTAAAATTGACTGTGAAGACTTGCAGGAGGATGGTTTGACACTGAGTGATGGGCAATAAAACAGCAGATGAAATTATCTTTCAATCAGCTGAAAACCTGATGTACATGTAGAAAAATAACCCCACCTATACATAGAGTGACAAATCCCACATCAAATGCTGCCATTCGAGGGATTAGATGTTCAGGTCAGTGTAGGTTGCTCTGTGAATATGGCTCACTGTTCAAGGGCAGTCCTAGAGAGTACTACAAGTTTTTAGCAAAGAAAGAGAAAAGAAGGAAAAAACAGGGGGGGGAAACCATGAAAGGAAAGAAAAGCATATCTTTAAGTCAGAAAGTAAGGCAGTGGTGCATCTAAATTTTACAGTTCCAGTCTTGTCTTCTCTAGTATCTGAAAATAAGCAACAAAAGTACTGTTGTTATGGAGTAGTTTCCGTACAATGTGAAACTAAATAGAACACTTCTCTTCCATGAAGGAAAAAAGATGCAATACGACTGGTTTCTGAAACCGTAGGAGATTCTGAAAGGAGAAATTTTTTTCTCATACCACAAAAGGAGTGGCTTTCAAATTAAACCGTCAAACTATGGTTTTAAAAGAAACAATAGGCAGAGTTTTCCACACAGTGTGTAACTAAACAGCAGAGCTTGTTGCCACAGGGTGTTGTGGAAACTGAAGGTATAAATTAACAAAGCAATTAGATGAGCTCACAGATGAAAACTCACTCTGTCCATGGTTGCTAAACATCAACATGCCAATCCACCTCAGGCCTAAAAATCCCTGTTTCACTTTTGCCCTGAGCTGATATTCTGTCCTCAAGGTGCTATTACTTCTTGATACCAGACATGGATTTGGGGATAGATGTTCTTCTGGGCTGGCCTAATAAGACCTCCCTTATGGTCTTAATTGTGACACAGTGAAACAGGAGGTGAGGTGATCAAGGTCACTTATGGGATGGCCACAGGCAGTGGAATTAGAACTCAGAGACTTCTTTTCCTGACCCACTGACATGCAATTTCTTCTTTGTTTCTGTATTTCACTGTTCTGCAAGACCTGCTTTATTCTTTATAGGTTGCAGATTTCAGTTAAGTACCTCCAGGAGAGTCTGAGATTATTTGGATGGGAGCCTGGCCTTTGGGAAATACATATGAATATAAACAGATCAAACAGAATTTACCATGACCTTGTGCATCACTTCTGAATTTTGGGAGAAATCTCAGGAGGCAATCATCTGGTGCAACAGGGAACTGCTAGGAACTGCTAGGAGTGCTCCAAGGCCATTGGAAAATTTAAATTCCTCCTAGTTCTCAAGGGAACTAATTGGAAAATATGTAGTTATGAAAATGTTTTTGGAACTCTGAAAACAATTTGTGTTATATCAGGTTGCCCAAGAACTGAAATGGAGTTGAATGTTTCAATAGTTTTGAAGACAGAGATAATAATGGACATTTCTCAAGAAAACAATCATAGCATAGTGCGAGAGGCTTCAAATGAGAAGGTATCTGCAAGAGCTGTAGCAAAGAAACTTATTGATCACAAGCTACTTCCTAATTAAAAAAAAAATAAATAAAAGGCACTGGATGATCAAACCAAAGCTGCAAACCAGTGAATTTGTGATCCAAGTGAAGATTTCAGTCAGTGAGAGGGGACCTATGTAGAGGAAAGTGCATGTGGACTCTGGAGTCCACTGAGGGCACTTTTAGATTTAATTATAGCCTAAATACCATTTTTCATTGGGAAATAAAAAGGCTTTTAGAATGTCAGGCCTCCTTGCTGGTGCTCTCACTAGTACCAGGGGACACCCTGACAATAGGGTAGAGGAGATAGTTAGTGTATGTTAATTATTTTGTATTCCATTACAACCAAATTGGTGCATACAGTGTAAACCAGGAAAGAATATTAAAAAAAAAATTATAGTCACACAAAAGATATCTGGAGGGGGCTATTCTGTTAAAGGGCCAAACAGCTTAATGCAACACACTGCTGAACTGCATCTGCTTTTCATTTCCTAGAGCACTGCAACTGCCCTTCTTAGAATGAGCAAAATCAGTCAGAGACAAAACAACTGTTTCACACAATGGAAGGTCTGAAGGCAGAAGGGGAGGAAGCAGGAGGCAGGCTTTGTGGGAAAGACACTGGAGACTCCGTGGTCACAAATTTCCTGTGTCACTTAGGTATGACTGGGGATTGATTTTTTAAATGCAGTAGTAGGCAGCATAAGTGGGTACTGAGTAATTCAAGAAATTAGGCATTGGAAATGCCCTTGTGCCTTAACCCTTATATCAACTGCATCAGCTAAGACTTTTCTCTGTCAGTTCTGCTGACTATGATGTGCCCGAGATATTCAGAAAAAAGAGCCTGAGACAAAGCCATATGCATGAACAAAGGAGTCACAGGACAACCCTGTTGTTGTGGGACTGAATTAGAACACTCCCCATTGAGCCTGAGTATGGACCATACCTTAAAATACATATACAGTGAAGTGGGAGGGGAAGTCTAAGGATTTTTAACCTTTTCAGGGAGAAATTTATGATGTTATTGGTGTTCTTTTTGAAAAGATGTTTATGTGTAGGATGGATTTGCAGAGAAAGCCATAGACAGTAGCCACTGAATTATAGACAGATGAAATCATGTGGGGCATTCAAGGTGAATCACATAAACACAGTTTAAAGGTAAAGTAATCAACTTTATGGGTTATCTTTGTTTTCCAGTGGTGCTGGGCACTTCAGCCTTAGTCCCCAGCTGCCATTAGTGTTAGGGTTCAGAGCACTAAACAGCCAGGGACATTGGAGCTGAAATAGGTGTGTTAAGGGGAGCGACTGTACCAACATTGCTGCTTCCATATCTTTCTAAACTAGGCCACCTCTGGCACTGGGAATTGCAGCATTAAGATCACAGTTAGGGTAAAAAAAAAGATAGCTGGATCAGAACAGGTGTAGTTCATGTACAGGTGCAGAAATTCTCTTGACATTTTGCAAGGGTCATGTCTATGCAACAAAACATCTTTTGTTCATCTGCATTACTAACAGACAGAAAGACCTGTAGCTTCCTCTATGTAATAGAATCATAGAATCACAGAATGATGAAGGTTGGAAGAGACCTTTAAGATTGTCAAGCCAAACTGTCAATGCAGCACTACCACTGTAACCCCTAAGTCAGTAAACCAGATCACCCAGAGCCAGATCCAGGTGCCTTTTAAACACCTTCAGGGATGGTGACTCCACCACCTCCTTGAGAAACCTATTTCAATGCCTGACCACCCTAACAGTGAAAAAATTTTTTCTAATGTCTAATCTGAATGTCTCCTGTCTCACTACAGACATGGTGAAAGTTTAGATTTACTGCAATCATTAAAGGGGACATATCCCAAGAGCTTGGAGCTGATTTGGCACTTTCTCTGACTCATTTTTTTCCTGCTGACTACTTTTGTTGCATGACTGAATGGAGGGGTCATGGCTGTGGAATTCATGTCCTCTTGAGACCTTATTCTCTGTCGGCAGCTGGCACAGGTTGATCCAACTTCTGCTGTGGGACTGGACGAGCACACAGAGAGCTGAGGTCAGGCTTTTGCCTTTTGGGGCTTGACTGTGCTGTTGCTCAGCCACAGCTGGGAATCTGGGTCATGATGTCTTGCTCCGGATGCAGTCCAGGATTGAGCTTATTGAAGAGAGGTTAATCTCTGTGTATGATTATGTCTGCAGATTGTGTCAAAAGTTCATGTCTAATAATAGCCTGTCTCCAACAGATGCTCCAGGAATTAATCAACCCTAAAGTGTTTGGTTGCCACTCGACTTCTGTAAGTGTAAGTGAAATGCATGCAAGGGCAGCTGGTTTAGACCAGGAAGTGGGTAGCCATGGAACAATGCCTGTAGCTTCACCACACCAATCAGATGTGGAAAACCATTCATCAAAGCATCTATTCCCTTGTATCTACCTTTGAAAAGTTGTCTACTGAAAACATTGCTTAAAGTTTTGCTCAGTCTTTGCTTTAATTTGCATTTAATGTGATGCATTTTTATCTGAATTAATTCCAATCACCCATCTTTACCACCAGTATCTTTGACAAAGAATTAAAAGCATCATTAATCTTAAAAAAAGAGAAGTCAATGAGACCATCTAAGAAAAAAAATAAATGAATTTAGGTTTCTGACTGTCCTAAAAGTTGCCTCTCAGCAACATCTCCATTCTCTAAAAGTTTCCAGCAGTAATTGATTTTGCAATACACCTCAGAGCACATCAATTTTGTGCTATTAGTTGTAAATGCCAAAGTTGATGCATTACCCACATTGGCAACCTTCCTCCTTTCAAACCAGCCTCAGGAGTTTCCATTGAACTTGGCTCTGGCAACACTCCTGAAGAGCTGTTTTTGCTCCCACGGGGGAAAGCACAGGGTGACCCGGTGGTTTGCAACTGCTTCACTTCAGAAGACCTTGAACAGACCCATGTCCCAACCTGGCCTTGGTCCTCCCCTGACCCAGGGAAGTGCCTGATGTGCAGGGCTGTGGTTGCCGTGGTGCCCTTGGATGGGAGTGGGGTAGACCTGGACTGCCAGACCATGCCCTGCTGGCCCTGTCAGTGGCATCCCCCAGTGCTCCTATTCCCAGGAGCTGCCAGCCTGGCTGCATCCCCATGATGGTTGGCAATGTCAGAGCCAAGCAAGGCACTCAGAGGGATGCCAGTCCTGTGTTCTAGTGACTAGGCAGCCGTGCCAGGCCCTTCAACAAGAACATTTAGGCTTCACCACGTGCCAAGAAGCCCAGGAGAGGCACGCTTGCCTCCAAATGTGTCTGTAATTCCCTTCCTGCCATTACTGTTTTGTCATTTGTCTTTGGCAGGTGATTGTGAGCATTGCCCTGAGCCTCATTTGTGTGGTGGGGGCCTGGCATGTCCCTCAGGTGGGTAGAGCTGCTCTCCCACCCCGTGCCCATCCCAGTGTCTCCCCTTGCCCCTCACCCAGAACCTGCTGCTGAGAGGGGAAGGGCAGCACTAGAGGAGGGGAGGTGCAACGACAGAGAGATGCTGTGCTCTCACAGGATGGATGGCAGGTCTGCTCCCCCTGAGTCAGACCTCAGATAAATCCTCATTGGGAATGCATGGCCAAGCTCCTCCTCTGCCAGGCTATAATACAGTGCATTCTTAACAGAGGAAAAAAAGTTAATTACTTTCCAGATGCATTAGGGGAATAGCTGTGAGTGCTTTCCTGTTCATCTTTTATTTATTATATATTATCTAACTGTTTAAAAATTTATTGTTGTGATGCCTGTAATTGTTTGGGTTACAGCAGACCATGCTTACTGTATATATTATTTTCAGTCCCTCTACAATATACTTTGCAAGACAGGAAACTGAGAGCCTGAATGTCACTTTATGAGCAAGAAAAATGCTTCCCTTTGCCTAGTGAACACTTAGGGTCAGACTCAATTTCTAGAGAACTTCCTTGTTGTATTGCTGTGTTATGAATTTTTGGCCAAAGCACTTAAGGGCACTGATTTGCAAAGCCAAAGAGGAATCAATATTTTCCTCTTAACAGGCAAACTGTCACATAAAGAAATCTACTAAATATCTGCATGTAGTGGTCCAGCCAGGTACTTACTCCACAGGCATACTGTCATTTTCCTCTGAATATCTACCTTGTTACCTACTCAATATTATAAACATTTCTAATAATTCACTTAAAAGTAAATTAGCTGGAGTCAGGTTCCCTTTTCCTTACATTCACTGGTATTCTCTCTTCCATAAGATAATTTATGTCCATGTGCAAAGTGAAGGACTTATTTATATTTTGAGTAAACCCCCCAAAAGCCGCAAAAAACTCCAAAATGACCCACTAACATAAATCTCATTTGTTCTGTTTGTGCATTTTTTCCATATTTCACTTTAAGCCCATTTATAACTTGATATATTTTTTCACTTTATTAATTTTTTCCCCTTCTTCGTTTTCATGCATTTTAATAGCACAGTTCTTCTCCAAAGCTTCAGAGTATACTCAAATAGAAAGAAAAAAAAAAAGGATTCCTTAAAATAAAATCTGCTTCATCACCATCTTGTCATCCAGCCTACGAGACAGTGTTTCCACTGACTTCTCTAAGCTGTGGATAAGGCCCCATATGTCTTAATTACAGAGCTTAGCATAAGCTCTTTGCACAGAGCACAGCTTTGTCACTGCACTGTGCTGTTCTGTGCACCACTATCTGTGGGAGGCTGGTGCCTGGAAAACAGTTTTGACAAGGACGTCACTGGCCGTGTAGCAAACAGACAGTCCTGGCCCAAAGAGCCTGCAAGCTGTGCAGGGAAGATGGACAAGATGTGGTGGTGGAAGGAGACTCCTGCATAAGGAAAGGATCTTGTTCAGTGCTGCATCAGAGGTTTGGAATAGAGGTATTATGCTCCAGAAACCCAGCTCACAAACTGATGAGATCACTCCATTTGGAGAGGAAGCAGAGCCATTATTGAAATGCTGGGACCATGTACACTCCTTTCCCAGTATCTTCTCTCAACACTGTTTTGCAAACCACCCCCTGCGAAGTTTGCACTGGTTGCTGAATCTTGTCTTTAACCATTTCTTTTAGTGTTGCATCTTTTTGCAATGATTTGCTTGCTACCAAAGACCACAGACTGACATTGCATCATATTTCATCCTTGAGATGACGTTGTATTGGCCCTCTGTGTCACTCATGCATGTTGTCTCTTCCAAATAGTGCTGAGGATAGCAAAGATCTTTTTGAACCTGGGGGTTTCAGCTGCTTCAGGTAAGCCTGCCAACATTCCCTGGATACCTTTGGTTATTTCAGTGCCAGTGTGCACTTGCTGGGCATTAACAGGAATTTGAATTCTTCCTGCCACTCCAGATAAGGCTTTATTACTCTCATGTGTCAGTGACTGTGGAGCAACTATCCTTTTAAAAGATATTTTTTGAGTGTATGTTCCTGGTTTGGAACTGTTTCGTCTCTTTTTCTTGTTTTTTGACCACTGGTCATGACTGCTAGGAGTTACCATTCCCAAAGTCACCAGACACATCTATTCCCCCACAGCTTCAAAAAGCAATAATTACAGCAGGAGAATCAACCTCTGCTGACTTCTCTTGATCGTTTACCCAGGAGTCCCTGCTATGGAGAAGTATTTCTCAGGGACAAGTTTCCTGTTCTCGGCAATCTATCCAGAAGGCCTGAACTAGATGGTTCACAATAAAAATGTTGATGCTTTCAGTAAGCAACACTTTAATAGTTAATGTAACCTGAGGCTGACTTAGGCACCATCTCCTACTGTAGTCCCTCAAGGCCTCCCACATACAAGCACAGACTGGGAGAAGAAGTCATTGGGCGCAGCCCTGTGGAGAAGAACTTGGGTGTTCTCCTGGATGAAGAGCTGGACATGAGCCAACAATGTGTGCTCATAGCCCAGAAGGCAAACCATGTCCTGGGCTGCATTCAAAGCAGCACTGACAGCAGTGTCAGAAAGGGGTTTCTGTCCCTGTTCTGCCCTAGTGAGACCCCACCTGGAGTGCTGCATCCAGCGCCAGAGTCCCCAGCACAGGAAAGACGTGGACCTGTTAGAGCAGGGCCAGAGGAAGGCCATGAGATCTGGAGCACTTCTCTTATGAAGACAGGCTGAGAAAACTTGAGTTGTTCAGCCTGGAGAAAAGATGGGGAGACCTCTGCAGCCTTTCAGTACCTTAGTGGGGCTTGTAAAAAGGAGGGAGAGGGACTTTTTATATGGGCAGTTACTGCCAGGATGAGGAACAATTGTTTTAAACTGGAAGAGGGCCAGTTTATATTAGATGTTATGAAGAAATTATTTACTTGAAGGATGGTGAAGCACTGGAACATGTTGCCCAGAGAAACTGTGGATACCCTGTCCCTGGAAGTGTTCAAGGCCAAGTTGGATGGAGGTCTGAGCAACCTGGTCTAGTGAATGTCATCCCGGCCCATGGCAGAAGGGTTGGAACTGGATGATCTTTAAGGTCCTTTTCAACCCAAACCATTCTGTGATTCTACTGTCAGGGGAAAGTTACTACATCTGAACAGGTTCTATTTAGTTTTGATCTCTGTGGGTATGGACTGACAGAGTTCCCTAGCCTGGCTTTATTTATGATACAAACCAAAGAAGCAAGGCTGCTCCACCAAAAAAAGGCCAATGTCCATCCATCCATCCATCCGTCCGTCCGTCCATCCATCTATCCATCCATCCCTCTGCCCATCTCTCCTTGCCAGACCACACCAGACCAGAACTATAAATGGGTCTTTCTAAATACCTTCCAAAGCATCCTACATCTAAGTGAGGTGCCAGACTTTCTCTCCCTAGCTTTTTTGCTGGAAACCATTTATGTTTTTCAGGCAGAATGCTTTTATCTTAGAAGGGTTCATAACGTTCATGTGTAGTTTCTTTCAAAGAGAGAAGCCAAATGCCCTGCCCAGGTCTTTCAAGGTATTCTTTATACAAGTGAGCCAGGGCCATCAAATACCTTTAAAAGCTGATATGATATTCCAGTTTTCCCTGACACATGTAGCTCATTCATTTCTAGTTCCTCAATCCCTACTGTCCCCCTGCTATGAAATAGTAAGGACTCTGCTCTCAACCTAACTTCTGTAGCTTTCCTCTGCCTGCAGATTTGGTTCTCCTTTACCAAGTTTCTGGGTTTGTGAGAATAGTTTTGTTTCCCAGGAAATCCAAAATATGTAGCAGTCCAAGACCTGCTATGTCACCTCTTCACTTTGCTCTTAGGTATCACTTTGTTAGTCTATTACTCACCCTCCCTTCTGGCTGTGGGTCTTAAGACAGCACATTGCAAATATCACTTGCTGGGTAACAGTTTGCAGCCACTCTGGATGCATAAAACTGAAATGGCTCTTTTGCAAATAAGCAATTTACAAAGATGCCAGAATTACACACTGCCCAGTGAAAGCCTCTTCCACACCTCTACTGCCGTCCACTTTTCAGCTCTGTTGCTTGCAAGGAGAGGAGTTCTAAATATTCTTACAGATCTCGGAGACATTATATTCTACAGCAAATCTCAACTCAAGACAAAACTAATCTGATGAGACTTTCTTTTCTTTATTTTTCTTTTTATCCTCCGAATTCTGGAATGATAGCTATTAAAAAAATGTTTACAAGGGTTTATTGCCTGTGGTGTTTCTTTCTTGGAATGCCAAATAGCTAAAAAAGCAGTTTAGGATGCCTTCTGGAAATATCATATATGTTCTCCAGGAAATGTTACAATAGCTTGTGGTGCCATAATGCTTGGTTTCCACTAACTAATACTAATGGTTTGATGATGTGATAACTCATGCTAAGAGAAAAAGCAGCATTTAACTAAAGCTACAATAACATCTCACTGTAGTGTTATAAAGAACTCCTTACTGAACTAAATGCCAGCACAGTCTGTGCAAATGTAGTCTGTTCTGTATATGTGTGCCCCAGGTTTCAGCTACCCCTTCCCTCAGAAAATGTGTCTCATCTCCCTTGGGAACTGACCCTGACACTGTGACTTGTGGGTGTGTAATTCTCCAGTTGTATTAAGGTCAGTAATGACAACACCACATCATTTCCTAGCAAAATGGTGACTTTGGAAATCATGGGCTGATATATCTTTCTGGGGCTCTGTAGGATATCCCAGAGATATTTTATTAGCTTGAACCATCACATCCTTCCCCCTTCCATAAATCCACAGAGGGGTACATGGCTTCCATAAACTCAATATAAATCACAGCATTGAAAACCATGCTCAGCCATATCTTTACCAGGGAGGTTTCCTGGCTGTGCCACAGCATCTCTGTAGTCACATCAGTGCAAACATTTATAGGTGTGACAAGCTGACATTTACTGAAGAAAAAAAGCAGAAACCCGTTGCAGCAGTTCCTGTTTCTTTTCCTAAGTGTGATAACATTTTTTTATTTTAAGGATCATGCTACTCATTTTTAAAATTCACACTTTTTCAAGAGGCTGGGAGCCAACATACATTCTCTTTCTATTTGGAACAGAAAATGACTGTCAATGTATTTGCATAAATGCTGTTATTGACTGCTGCGCAATTCAGTTATTTCCTACTTTTGTATATGCAGAAAGATCAGTCTGGAAGAGTAAGAGTGAGGTATATTGGAGTCTAAGAAATACTGTAAATGGAAAATATTTCTTTAAATGTTCACCATTAAGTTCTGGGAAAATAATTCAAAACAACTTCAGAACTCTTATTCATAGAAACAATACTTAAAAATAAGCATGACACCTACCATTTTCCTCCCCTGAGATGAATTCTCTGCCTTCCAATACAAACACACACACAAACACACAGAAACACTTACCTAAGTTTATTTAGTTACCAGGTTTCTCTGGCGCTGATTTGAAAACAAAGCGCTTTGTGTAACCACCATTACTTTAAGGGAGGCGATAATCAGTTATATATTGTTTGCTGGTCTTTTAAGTATCATGCTTCAGCCCTAAGCTGCGGGTTTATAATGGAAGGTGGTGCATCCATTTGAAAAGATGGAGGTTGCAACAGGTTGCAATGGATGTGTTGAGAACGCTCATATTAGTTATTACCTGTGGGCTTTTTTACATGTTTTGTACCACTCAAAAGATACCTTAAAATGTTTAAGTTTTCATAACGGAGCAGCTGGAAATTTCTTATAAAGGGTGCACCACTGATGCTGAGCAAATTTTAAAAAACCTCGTATCTTCCTGTATCCAGCTGAGATTCCAGTCAGGAGGAGGAAGTGGAGACAGCTCTGTATATCACTCCACACCAAGACACAGCAATACTGGCTGATAGATTTATTTTAGTGTGGGGATACTTATTCCTCAGGGGGTTTGAGCTAAAAATGATTAAGAGAGAGAGTGGGTAAAAATTCAATTGAATGTCTATGTCCGCCTGTGAATCAGGAAGGGTTTTCCAGATGGTGATAAAGTAAAGCAAGGAGATGTTTTTCTAAGCAGTTCCTCCAGAGACAAGAGCTGCAGTCACTTGTTGCATTTAGAAAGCTTGAAGCACTGGAAGGATAAGTCTGGGATGTGCTGGCAGGTTTCTGCTGGGCCTTGGGGTGAATGTAATGGACCTGCCTCTACCTCTGTCTGGGAGTGAGAGAAGGAACAATGCCAGGCTGAAAGGAGGAAACAAGGGGATTAAACAAAGAGCTCTAATTCTGGAATTAACACAGTGTGCTGTGTCTGCCCTGAGAGCTGAACACAATGGCTTTCAGTTAAATACATTTTTCTGCTGAGCTGGTTTTTGGGATGGCTCATTGTAATGACTTCCTAAAACACTGAACTTGAATAAATAGAAGGGCTCTCAGGGACTTGCTCCAACAGAGCTTTATTTCTTCCACTCTAACATTCTCCATGTTCTATCCCTCCACTAATAGTTCCTTCAGGAGCCAATGGAAAGCAATCCCTACCATATAACAAGGCATGTCATTTGCAACCCAAACCAATTGTCATGTAACTACAGCAGGAAATAAAAGCAGGGGCTGCAGTGGTGTTTAGTTGCCTTGCATCTCTCATGTCATGTCAGAACTGAACCAATCTTGGATGAGAGGAAACAGAGCTACTTGGATAACTCACTCTTGAAAGGTTATGGTATTTGCAGAGGCAGTACTGCAGCAATGAAAGAACTGGGTGTACATAACAAAAAACGAATTGCAATGAAGTAATGTAGCAGACTATAGTCGTGAATAACCCCACTTTTCATCTTACATTGTTGCAATGCAAAGGTGTTCAGACCAGATTTTGTGCGGGATATAATGTTCATAATAAAAGCGGCCATTCTGTAGAACTGGATTGCTTCCAGGAAATTTTGCAAAGGAATATGGAAGCAAAATGCATCCACAAGCAAAAAGGGCAGCACTCTGATGTTAGCAAAGAAGAAGTGTTCTTTCTTGGATCCCCTAATACATTTCCAAGGCTAGGAATTACAGCTGACCAGCTAAGAACACGTAATCCACTTTAATTGAACATTTTACTGCATGTTTCCTGGAGCTATGGAACAGTAATGTCTTCAAGGAAAGATAATAGCTGTGTCTGTACTCTCAGGGGCAGCCCTCGGGCCTTGCTCAACACCAGGCTTGTCTTCCTTGCATACTGGAAGCCTATTATTCTCATTAGGTATCAAAGTGTGACACAATAAGTTTAAACTGCTGCTGGAAAATGCAGGTTAAAAAACAAAAAGACAGCACCAAATGAAAGGAAATCCAGGCAGCTGGATGATTAAGCAGGGTCTTCACGGGAGATATTTAAAGTTAATCCTACTAGTGTAAGTAATTTTTAGCAAGCAGCATCTGAGGGGGTTGTGTGTGTGTTTAATGCATTCTTCAGCACAGAACAAAAATTTGCTTGGTTTGCCTAATCTGGGTGAGGGGTGGGGAAGGAGAAGGTGTCCAATTTGCAAATCAGCCCTGAATTCTGTAGGTCTAGGTCTTCCCAGGTTTCACAGGTAAAACAGAAAAGTTATCCAATGAAAACATTAAAACGTTCTTCCAGAAATATCTATCCTTATTCCTTGGGAAGAACACTTTAAGTCTGTCACCTGCATAAAATTTACCTGTTGTTGTTCTCCAGAAAAGCACTGCACCCTGTTGAAATTTTATGCTCCTCACCTCACCGAATTTATCATGAAAAAAATAATTAGGAAAAGAAGATTTTGGAACTGTTTGAATGGTTTGTGTGCTCTATTATTAGTGGTAGGAGGAAAACAGGCCCAACTAGGTATTTGTTTTACCTTGAACCTGTTCCACCCATCTTCTGCAAACTTGTAAATTCATTTTTTTTCAGTTTACTCCTTGAAAATAAGAGCAAGAAGCAGAATGACAGCAGGAAGGAATAGTGGGAAAAAAAGGGATTGAAAACAACAGAAAATATTATGAGTATTTTTGCTCTTTTCCTCCTCTTTGCTGAAACTTTTTGCCATATGAAGAGTGATGCAGCTTCAGTGGTTTCAAGTTTGAAATCAACAGTATAAAAACAATTAAAATACTCATCCCACTGATAATACCTTTTACCAGGGGATCTCAGAGCACTCTATCTTTATCCTGCCCTGTTCTACTGTGCAGCTATTTGAGGAACTGAAATCATCATTGCCCGCCCATGCATTTCAGCAATCACACAGCATCTTTTTTGGTGTTTTTTTTTTTTATTCTTAAACTCTACCTTAAGGCAATACCAAATGACTGACATTTCTTCCTCTCATCTTAACCAAAATGGAATCTTGGATCCATTTCCAAAAAGCGTTGGCATGCCTTCACATTTCTGCATATATTATACATTTTTATGGTAGGTTTGTTTGCTATCCTAAGTAAGATCATGGAGGCAAAGATAAATACTATCAAGCCTGTAAGTGAATTTAAGAAAGTTGTTAGGACTGAGGTTGGACAATTAACTAACTCCAGCTCTAGGGCTTCTGATGCAAAACAAAAAAAAGATGCAGGTATATAGTACAAAGCTCTTGTCCTGATGAGACTCTCTCCCCTGATTCAGATTTTCTCTGGGTTTTTACGGGTTAACATTGCAGTGGCAGTCTTTATAATAAACCAGATATCATCTGTGTCCTCACAGCCAGCATGAAATGATCAAATATGCATCAGCCCATTGCACTATAGTTTACATGTCAAAGATTTAGCTTTATACTCAAGCCTGATCCGGATCCAATTTGTAGTCCTGGAAAATCCAGAACTGCACAGATCCAGTATTAATGATAATAGGACTATCCCACTGTGGCTTCAGAAAATACACAAGTGTTGCTTTATCATTAGTTCAATATTCCAGTGACAGACCTCAAAATCAATTAGAGAATTCTGCAATAAAGATTAGCAGCAGTTTTTTAGTGTCCCTTAAAGACAGACTTGGGAAAAGCAAAACTGACTGGTTTAGGCTGGATAAAATATGAATTAGAACCCATTATTTGCAATAGAAACAGATTTTCCCACCACATTTCACCAAAAAAACCCCTTTCTGAAATAAAAGTAACAGAATAATAAAATATATGAAACATGTTTCTCTAGTCTAGTAGTTAAGGTGATCAGTCCATTCACTGAAATCTCCATTATAAGAGGAGAAAAATTGTATTTAGATACACTGAATGTTTCAATATATTTCAGTGGTGCATTTTTGAAGGTGTTTGAAATTTATGCAAAGTTGCTGTTAAAGTAGTAATTCTCCTCCCTCACTCAAACAAACTGAACTTTTATTTCCAGATGCCTTAAACAAAAGGAGGAATATTAATCTTTTCATTTTCTTTAAACGCTATCTGACATAACCTTCCTTGAATCTGAGAAGAGGCATGAAAATAATGGACCTGGGAAACAACAGAAAAGCAAGGCCACTTGAATAGAACTTTGAATTGCACCTGCAACTAATGGCTCTATAGCCAGTGACAGAACTCACTTAACTCTGGCAGAAATCCTCTCTTTTATTCAGGTGTGCAATGGGAAAGAACACCAAATCTCATGAAACTGGGAGGTACCAGCTTCATGCAATCATTTATTTACCAGTATGACATCCCTATCATACCTGGGAGATGCCTCAGCTGAGGGCCATGGACATGTGCCATCACAGACAGCTCCTGCTTGAGGGAGGTGCCAGCACAAAGACAGGGAACACACGGCAAGGGAGAAGAAAAGGAAATATCTCAATTTTCCATACAGTCAAGGGTGATGCAGAGGAAAGGTAATGGGGAACTGAAGTGCTCAAAGCGTCCTGAGGTAGGATGGCAGCTCTTCTCCAGAATCAAAATTGCCCCCAGAGATGCCACAGGCACTCTGCAGGGTTTTGGTGGGAGGTAAGCATTAGCAAGAAGATAGCCACATGGACCTTTTCCTTCAATGACATAGAGCAAGACAGCACTAGACACCAATGACTGGTAGGACATTCCCTCACAGTGGTGAATCTGAGGTTAAGCAGTAGGAAAAATCCTAACTTTTGCCCTTCTGTGTTTTGTCCTTGTCTCCTCTGATTCCAGAAAGACCTTAAAAAGGATGTCCCTGTCCCAGATTTGAAGTGAAAGCAAACAAGAATCTGCTAGTGACTTTTTTTAGAAAAGCTGACGCTCAAGTAATGAAAACAACACTCACCCAGCTGAGAGGCAGCAAAAGAACAGCATTTATTCTTTATTCCTAGCATGTTATCCTAAGTTCTCTGTGCTTCCCTTACTACCTTCCAGGTGCAGACTGCAGTAGCACAGGCAGCCTGCAAACATCAGGTGAAATTTGTGTCTGAAAGGTATTATACATCTTCCACATTGTGTATCATTAACATGTGGGAACTCGATGTTGCAGAAACAGACCTAGCTTGGATCTAGATCTTCTCTGATTGAGTTCCAAGTTTTGACACTGGGCCACCAGATGACCTTATCTATCAATAGTGTGGACTACTTTGTGGATCTTGTTAATGGAGATGCATGTACATTATAACCTAAAAATTCTGGGTTATCACTGATGCTTGCAGCTGCCATGACAACAGAGTTGGTAGGCATCTCTTAAAAAGTCTTTTTTTTTTTTTTAAGGACTCCTTGAAAGCACGAAGCGTTTATCATACAGCACGCACAAACAGCTTTAGCTAGGAAAACAGTTTGCCTACAAAATGACAGACACTGTCTCCCTTTAATTTCTCTCTAGCTCCTATTTTTAGTTCTATGTTCATGCTACTGCATTTAACCAGATTTTCATTAAAGCCCCTATTTTTATGGCATATAACTAAGCTAGATTTTCAGGACTTTCCAGTGTTCAGGTTTTAGCTTTGTAATTCTCCTTGATGTTACTGGGAGTTGCCCAAAGAGATTTTCCTTGAAGACTTTTGAAAATTTAAGTCTTACTGTCTTTGTCTAGTAACAGAGAAAAAAACCCCTGTAAGCTAAATCACTGGAAAAATAAAAGTTTGTTATTTTCACATGAACATAGAACTAGTGAGAATTCATCCACGGAATATAATTGTTTTGATTCTGTACAGTTCTAATAGTTTACCTCGAGGAGCATTGGCAGTGTGTTCCCTCCTAATGTCCCTGGAATAACCACAGTTTTCTATGTCTTTGACAGGTGGCACTTCTGTGTTCACCAAAGGGACTATTTAAACTTTAAGCAAACCACCATAAGGACTGTACAGACTGTGCAATACACAATCTCTATCTGGCATTCTTAAAGCTTTCAAAACCATGAAAGCTTTAAGACAGTACCAAAGATGTGAATTCTTGTTTGCCCTTTTGGAAAATGAAGACACTGACAAGTTAAGCCATATTAACTAACTCAGTAAGCCAATCTCCAACTCTGCCACTGGCCTGAGATCCCCCTTGAGCCCTTTCTTGGGATTAATCACAGGATTATCTTTCTTTCCTTCTTAAATGTTCCTTTAAAGGACTGGATAGAGACAGCGTGGAGTGTTCCAGTTGACAATCTGGTCCAAATTTTTAGAAGACTGGATTATATCTGAATGCTTTAGGAAGAGTTTGGAAGCCTGCCATTTATTATCCTTTATTTGTGTTGTAGACCAGGCCTCCATTCTGCAAAATGATCACTTGCAAATCAATTGCAGATGCCTTTGTGAGGAAAGATGACACACATTCTCTAGAAAGGCATGATTCATGGCACGGCAGAGGAGGCAACTCTTGCTTTCTGCAGTTCTGAAACTTCACCAGTATTAACACCATCATGGTCAGTCAGCTCCAGGAGTTGTGCTTTTCAAAACTGAGTCTGAGTATCTTCAGGGATTGGAAAGTGTGCTTAACGAAGTTTTGTATTTTGCATGAAAACAACCTTTCCTCAAGAACAGACTTAGATGACTGAGTTTTAGAGGCCAAAGCAGTCAGACCATGCAGTAAACTGTTAACACCCTTTTTACTATGTCTCTTCCTTTGCTCCTGCATCCCTCTGCTCTGCTTGCACCTCACCTGCCTGACCTCTAAGAATCAATGGGATCCTAGTCAAGCTGGTCTGGCTATAGACCATCTTTTACAATGAATTGAAACAGATTGGTGAAGAATTAAGAGTTTAAACCCTCATTTATGTGTGAAGCAATAAACTTAACACTACACTCTGGACTGCCTACACAGTGTTATCAGGATAGCACTTGGGTGACTCTGACATGGGATTAGTGCCTGAGAGACATGCTAAGGTAGGAATTAACTTGTGACTGTGGTGATTTATACTGAAATGTTTGACTCAGGTTCTCCACAGGCCTGATTTGGTGTTGCCTCTTAAAGTCAATGGGGCACACAGAGTGTCTTTATTTGCAGGTTAGAGCTTTTACAAAGTGACTTGTTTTTCTCTTCTGTTAAAATTCATAACACTGCATGAAGCATGTGGAGGAAGATTTTTCTAAGTACTTCTCTAATAGAGAAAAAATACAAATGCCCTTCAAAGGGACCTGAATGTGATACGACCTTGCACAAAGCAGTCTTCTTTTGCTTCTCAGAAAAGGAGGGAAAAGGCAAAACGTAACCATGTAAAGTGGATTCCTTCGTTTGTACAAAATTAAAATTGACAAACACTGGGCAAAATGCACAATCTTTAATGTCATTCATCCTCTATCCTTAGCTTTGTGATACCTTTTTCAGATCCAGCTGTGACTCCTGTGAAAATGCTGCCCAGTGAGGAGTCTGGGAGATTTCCATGATTATCTGGCACTGGGGTGTGCCCAGCAGTGAGAGTGGCAGCCCCTCATCCAGGCAGCATTTCCTGATGGATCCAGCACTGTGACTGTGAGTGCCAAGGCTGGCTGCCTCTGGCCCTTGGCAAAGTTAGGTGGAAAATGTGACACAGTCTGCTGTGAGGGTACTGTAATATGAAATAATATAAAAATTACTAGTGGAACTGAGAACAATGTAATAGGATGATGTACTTGAAAACAGGTTCAATTCTATTTGCTGCTTTCATGTCTCATATATTAAACTTATTTTAACCTTATTACCAATTTGTTGTATAACTGTAAGCTTGGGATAGTTTAAAAGCTCTGCACCTTCCACATTTAGCCTCTGTATCTCTCAGCAAGGAACAAAATAGAGCCATGGAGGGTAGCTCTGTATTTCTGCTTCAAGGAACTTTCAAAGACACCTGCGTTGACCTCTTTCTTATGCCTTATAGACTGACAAGACAGAGTTTATGATATGTAAAAATCACTCATATCTCAGTGATTTTCCTTCTAAAGGATGGAAGTGATTTGGTGGAACCTTTTCTAGAGCTGCACAGCATTCCGAATGGGCTGGCAAATAGTGAGAGAGGCAGAACTTGCCCATAAGTTTGGTTCCTTCCTTCCTGTCTGACCTACAAACAGTCAGCGCTGCTTCACAGGAACTATTGTGTGAGTACGCAGCAGCAGAGACAGGGCTTCTGTCCCACCAGAAGACTTTATACACCATATGCTTTCTTACAAGACTAATGCTACTTTCAGTACTAAAAGTCAAATAAGATTTGGCTGGTGTTGCTGAAGATACCAGAAGTCCCAGCAGACTTGTTTCAAAACTCATTTAATGAGTCACCTGATCAGTCCCATCCTACCCTTTACAACATGTCATGTGCCACAGCTGCTGGCTTCTAATAAAGCAGGAGAAAGAACTGACTAAAACTGGCACAATTCCTTTCAAGAGACATGGAAGCATATTTCAGGAATTTTGAGGAGACGGTTGCCTCAGTGAGGTTCTAAAACACCAAAAGTGTAAATTTGTATTTACATTGACCTACTCTGAAGTCAAAGACCCCATGCCAGCCGGTGAATTCACTGCAACGCCTTGGGTTTATTTTTGGGTTATTTTTATATTTCACTACTATATATTAATAACATTCTATAAATATCAATGAGCAAGCTTTCCATGCCCTGGGAGCAAATCAGGAAATCTGAGGCCAGCAAGCTTCTGCTTTTCTAGTTGTTGGTGGCCAGTGTTATGAAAGTGAACAAGAAGCCTTAGTGTAAATATAAGATTTTGGATGCACACATTCTTTGCAATCCATGGGAGAAAACATATGTCAATACTTACAGAGCTGATAAAAAAGAACCGATTTTTAGAGCGCTCTTAACCTCCAGAAACAAAGCTGGAAGGGATGTGCATGTCAGACCCAAGAGGAGATACATGGAAAGGAGAAGGTAAATTTGAAGCAGAGAAGGTTGGTATTTTCTGCTTCTGGTTCCCACCATGCATGCAGGGAGTTAAGGCAAAAATAATTATCATTTCTCCCCACATTTGTCCTAGAGCAGTCTGTGACCTGGATTGTGGTGTCTGCCTGCTAGTGGAAAAAACAATAGAGCTGCAGTCTCATTGTAAAGCGTATCAAGAGAAAAGACACAGCACAAAGTAACAAAGTTGAATGGCTGTCACGTACATGGTAAGTCATGAAATGACAGTCAGCTACCAATAGCTTGGATAGGGAAAAAATGCAGATACTGATATGCTAAATTACCAACTCATCATCAGCATGATGGTGAAGCAGAGAGCCAAACTGTTTTTTCAGAGGCACTGCCTTGCATGATGCATTCATGAGATGATGTGATCTGACAAGTTAGTGAGTATTTCACCCCTCCTCTGTCAAGGGAGACTTTCTTCCTGCTTCTCAGCAGAGACAGTATTGATTTGCTGAGCTCAGAATAACCCTGTGGGTGAGAGCTGTTGTGGTCTCATACACAGCATTTGTCTGAAATCTGTCTTCCCCAGACAAAATTTTGAAAGAGAAAACCTTTCTCACTCAGGCTGGGATTCACTATGGTCAGAGATGCCCTGGGCTGGAAAAGGAGAGGAAGAGGAACAAAGCAAGTCATAACATGAAGATCTGCAGAGCTAAACTGTCAGCATACAATATGTGAAGCCAATCCAGGGCAGAGCATCACGCCTTTTAGGATCAGCATCAGGTAGCCCTGACTGGTGTTGTGGGCAGCTGCCTGGCTCTTAGCTAGCTGGAGGTGCTGAACTGGCACATCAAATGAATAATGCACAATTCCATTTGCACCACAAATGGCTCTCCTAGTGCAGAAGGCTAGATGGGACACAATCAGAGGATAGACTCTCTTCTCACCTGCCCAGGCACTTTGGATATGTATGTTACAAAAAATCATTTGGGTTAACTGGGTAACTCTTCTACAGTTGGAGCTCCATGTGTTATCCAGGGTTTGATGACAATGGGCAAAAACTGGATCTGAATGAAAATAATTTATGTAGCAGAATGCCACTTAATGGGTTTGCTCCAAGACATCAACATTTGTTCATAAAGGAAAGTTTGCAATTCCTTCTCCAGCACATCACCTTACCAGCACAGAGCCTCTTTTAATTTGCACTGGTTCATGTCAAATCACCACATTACTAGATTATAATGCAAACAACTCTTTGTCTGTAAATGTGTAATCGCCAGCTCTTAAAGATAATTCTAGCTAAGCACCAAGTGTCATCTGGTATTCATGACAGGTGAAACTACCACACAGTGAGGACCCACCTAGATAAAACACTATGCTTCAAGTTCTGCACTGCCCTGTAAAAAAAAAATCTTCCTGTCCTGAGGACAGGCAGCACACCCCTATATGAAAAGAAGCACAGAACATGATATGTAGTTGGATTTCACAACTGAAACAAGTAACCAGCATAGTAAACAATCCTTTTTTCATCTCTAAGGATTTCTTGAAATGCCTTTTTGTTCTGCAGAGAGTTAACGTGGATCTTGTGTAGAAAGAAGCAGGTGGAGTATGAGTGTGTGTACACAAGCATATGTGCATGGTGCTCATGGGTTGGGGGTTTGACAGCAATGGGGCCTGTTTACATGGGGACAAGGAAAATATGTTTTCTTTGCTCCCTTCAGGAGCAAATGAGCAGTGAGTGGGTGGGAGACGTGGGGAGTGCGTCTGTCTCTAATCATCTGTGTGCTGGGTGGCTGAGGGAGTGTGTTGAGAGGGATGCTGCTGCTTCTGTGGCCGAGCACGTGTGTGTGGTGCTGTCCTCCCAAGACAAAGAGCCTCTGGGACACCATCCAGGGCTTGTCCATTTTTTCCCAGGGTGGGGCTGGGCAAAGCATATGGTCCAGGCACTGCAACAATATGGACTCAAATGCAGAAGAATGCAAGAAGCCAACAACCTGATACATATTGTTTAAGTTTCTTATTAAACTTACCATACCATTGCACCCTAACAGACACTACTGATCCCCTACTCCACACTCCAAAATCCACAACACTCATTCCTAAACAAATACATTGTTTTAAAAAGGAGTACAGACTTCAGCAGCACCGATGGGCAGTATACTCATAGCTGGATTACAGCTTTGTAATCCATAGGGGCAGCTGGGGTGAGGGATTGGGAAGTGCTCCAGAGACCCATCACTTGCAGAAGTCTCAATGCTTGAGACAGAAAAAGACCACTTGAAGAGAAGAGCGTAGGCAAAGAAAAGGAGCAATGCACTGGAATAAGCAAAGATAGGTAGGCAAAAATGCAGCACGGGGAAACTCCCAAATGTCTGAATGTGCAGAAAAAGGAAGATGAATCTCATTCAAATGAATACAAACTCTTCAGCTACAGTAGTTCACATTGAAGGAAAAAGATCAAAGAAATCCAGTGAAATTAGTCAGCTGAATTTTAATATGCTACCAAGTAAAGACTAAGGAAAGTCTCATAAATGACGGTAGAAACACTTTATAGAGATCAAAGTTTAGCTAGAGATAAAAGACAGAACAAAAAACTATCATTTTGTAATTTCCATCCCACCCCTGACAACATTTTTCATGCATTATTTAAGAGGAGACCAGTATGCCTTTGTTGGGGGAGACTATCTTCAGTTGCAGTGGTCCCTGACAAGTTTGCTACCAATTTCAACAGTATCTGAATTGGGTACATGGTAAATTTAACAATGAAAATAAACCAGACACTTTTAGTTCCTTATGGTGTGTCCCAAATAGCTTATAAAACACAAATGCTTCTTCAGTCATTAGGGATGAACAGGTCCCCTGGCATCCTAAATAGAATGCAAAGTGTGGATCAACCCGGGTAATAAATTGAATTAATGTGGCAAAGACATAGGCTGATGTCAAACTGATGTTATGGGACTGACTTATATTGAACTTCTCCTTGGAGACAGCAACACAGAGAAATGGTTAGTATTTCATCTCTAGCACAGCTACCAAGCAGCCTGTTGCCATGCTACAGTATCTAGGTGGCATCTAACTGGGCCATATAAAGGAAAATCCTGGTTCTTTCAGTGCCATTCCCTGGTTGGGGTGCTAACAGGAGGCTCACATACATCAGCTCAGAGGGTTGCCTTCCTCTGGATGCTACTTGGACCAGAGGAAGGTGAGGACATGCCACACAGCAGCATCTCTCCCTCACCATGGCACGCTCCTGTGATGACAACTTCACACTCTCTGCATTCGCACTGTGGGAGAGACCGTGGAGCTGAGCCATGTGCTACATGCCTTTCACATCCCTCTGTGCCTGAACTCCTGTTTTCTGTAGCAGAATTGAACCCATTTAGAATATAAATATGCCTCTGGGGAAACAAAATGGAGGGTTGGATTTGCCAGATGAAACTTCACAACAGAAAATCTAAAGAATGCTGTGAAATCTTTGGAAGGTAACATGAAGAGTAGTAAACAGCTGAAAATGGAGAAAACTTCTCATGGAAACAAACCAGAGAGTTAGAAAACAAAAGCGAAGATAGGGAAAAAAAAGTAGGATGAGTGAAGGTTAAGAAAATGTTCCCATGAGTTAGATGAAAGGAATGGAAGTGGTCAATGAATCACCTTCCTCTGGGACTCTTCCTTATTTTCTGTAATTCCCTAAATCAGGCACAATGTTTTAGAAGTCCCACTGCTGGAAATATGCAAGGCCTAGGTCATGTCTCCTGGCACAAGGAGAACCAGTTCCAGGCAGTGAACTTTCATATCTAGAATGTCCAAACCCCACACTATTTGTTTTGCACCCCACCAAGCATGCATTTTTATGGTTCTAGTAGTTACTCTTCACACTGAAGCAATTCTGTGATTGCATAATTGAATTATACAAAATCCTGCAGACACTGAGCAACTCAGAGGTTGGGCTACACTTCAGATGCCCACATATTTTCCAGCCCTCAGTGTTTTGAGGGTAGCCCTCTGACTCGATGTGAAGCACTGCAACTCTAGCACTTGACTGAAAACAGTAGTGCCTTTCTGTAGGTTTCATGAACTCTGGAAACACTTTGTCCTCAGCCCCTTTCCAGCATTTTGTGGAGCATCTTGGGCTCAGGCTGAGGAACACCAATGCCCAATCTCCTCTGCAGTTACTCCAAAATTAACCGTGCAGCACATACTGCCTGACATGGAGAAAAGAAATACCACAGAAATGTAACCTATGAAAGAAAAATCAAGCTTGGCTTGCCTCCTTATCCTACAAAACACAGTTCCATCCCTGTTACAGTCTGGTCAATGTTTGCAATCAGAGAGGGATATACTTTTGGGGAGTTTGAAGAGGGAAGACCTCTTCACAGGATTGTTCCTCGTGCCCCTGCTCGCTACCTCGACGGTTCCCTGGGTTACAGCATGGAAGTCAAAGTGATTTCTCACAGAGATATATGCTTTGCTTCCAATAACAATGACATATGTACAACTTTATTAAGGATAAATAGAACTAATATACTTTCCCAAACTGGTCACGTGTACAACAACAACAACTTGTGATTGGTCCATCATGACTGTCCACGCGCTCTCACGGCTATGCTGATTGGATGAAGGGTGGTATGCATGCGACTTGTCATGAGATGCTGGCACAGTCTGGGACCTGTTTTTCCCCAGTTTTGTGGTTGTTCACTTCACTGTCAGGCTCTCCCAA
>VWZD01004426.1:1956529-1970052 GCA_013396695.1 Sakesphorus luctuosus | reverse complement strand
ATTCTGAACAAACTAGACATAATATATTCAATAAGTTAAGCATATTTTCTTCTTGTAACAGCTTTAGATTCATAGGTCAAGTTATGAAACATTACTAGCAAATTAGTATTTTTTAGATATAGTTTCATATTTAAATTGAATTAATTAATTTTGATCAGTTAAAACAATCTCCTAATGACTCATTATTGTAGGCTATAATGTTTTGCCTTGATAATATTTATAGTAAATAAATGCTAATGGGAATAAGATGATCCAAATGAGATCATATGAAATCACTTTATCATGTAATTGTAAAAATTAAAGATTTTGAAATTGACATGAATAACCCAAGATACAAAAGCAGATGTTGATCAGCTGTTTCCAAAGCTCCTTTAGGATTTCGTACCATGAACACACTGTAGAAAGCAAAAGCTGTGGTTATCTGAATATACCAGGGGAAATACACTGCTTCATGCTTTTCACGATATAACATGCACTGTTTTATTTTAAGTACCCTATCTCCCTTGGGAACAACAGTAATTACATGCTAATTCATTTTAATGTTACCACATTATCATCTGATAACCATGCAATTAACTGAAGTCACCACCAAGGAGTGTGAAGAGGTCAGAGAATCAGAACATATTCTGGTAGGTAACGAGATCTTTAAACCAATGGAGTGTTTTAACAAGAACCAAGAGAGAAATTTAANNNNAGAGAAATTTAAGGGGTGGTATAATGATATAGATTGACATCAAAATTAGACTATTAATGGACATAAAACACTGCATAAATAATGTAGCTAAACTAAGTTAGTTAAACTAAGTTAGCTAAACTGAAATGAGGTGGAAAACCCCCTCAAACCATAAAAAAATGTACCAGTACCTTAAAACTTCAATTTATCAAATGAAAACCAAAATATGTTTGAAAAGATGACTGGAAAGCATGACTATCTGAATCATGGAGAATTGACAAAAATCTTTTCAAGAGAAAGATTTTCAGTTTTGTGTACTTTGGTCCATGAGAATAATATTCTTTATGAGAAAACAATAAAAATGTTGAGAAAAAAATGTTAATATTATGTTGATCAATTAAATAAAACCCCAGAAACCTGGTATTACAGCTGTCTGTGTTGCTTTCAAGAGCTGAGTAAATACAGTGATGAATACAACTTCTTTTTGTAACTTGTGTTGATTCACACAGAGATTCTTTGAATATGCACAGATGAAGAATTATGTATGTTGTTTGCCTACTGCAAACATTTGACATTTGAAATTCAGGCTGTGTTGGTTAGCTTTGATTAGATACATGAATTACACAGGATGTTTGTTCTCTGATTGGAGCCCTTAAAAATCAAGTTTTCAGGATGAATATTTACATTTGCAAACCCAGAATATGATCACCTTGAATATCTTCTAGTAGTCCATGAAATTGCTAATTTTCTAAAACTTCTTTTGCCAAAAATTTCTTGTGCTAAATATGTATAAGTGAGAAATACAAATACACCCCCTCCACACACATCCCCACATGAAAAAAAAGGAAAAAAAAGGAAAAAAAAAAGAAGGAAGAGGGTTGTCAAGCCAAATCAGTGCAGGTACTGACTTTAAAGTGTGTGCAATGGCCTGATCTAACAATATTCTAATGTCAAAATGAAAGTGCCTTTTCCAAAGTACTGAAGTAATTAAAATAACAAAAACACTTAGGAGAATGTGATCACAATATATGACCCAAAGTCAATAAAGCTCTTAAATTACCTCACTGTAAATTTTGTGGGTATTTTTTGTCTTTCTTTTTTTTCCCCCCACAGACAATATTCAATTGTCCATGTTTCTAAAGTTGAAAGAGTTGAACTTCAGGAAGTTAAGATTAGCATGAGCTAATTTTTCTTCTCATGATAAAATATTTGAAATCTCTAATATGTAAGAAATAGCTAAACCAAAAAATTTTTAGAATTTGAGTTTGGGAATTATGCAGAGAAAGAATAGGATATACTCAGAAAAAAAAATCTAAATGACATAGTGAAAGACTTGATTAGATAGAAACAGAAACATTTGGGAGAGAAGTGATATCTAGTAATAAAAAATGCTTAAGACAGAGGAAGAGATTGATCAAGGGTGACCACTTAACTGACAATGTCAAATGACATGGTGCAATATAACAATAACTAGTCTGTTAACAAAGTTATTCCCTAAATATTTTTGAGCTATAATACATTTCCTGTTCACAGAAATTTTATGACAGAGTTCTTTTATTTAAAATTTTGTGTATGTACACAGCCACAAGGGGCTCCTCTTTAAGTAGCTAAAATTTGAAAATAACCTCATATAGTTTTCAAAAAAATTATTCTGTATGTCCAGATATTCTTTAAGCTTTTTCTTTTCTTTTCTTTTTTCTTGTTGTTGTTGTTCTGTTTTGGGGGGTTTTTGTTGTTCTTTTTTAATATTTCCTTTTTTTTCTTTTTAATGAAATGCTAATTAGACAATATACGTCTGATGACCAAAAGTCAGGAAATAATATTTGGGATTTCCTAACCAGCAATTATTAGGTATCCCTCTATGGCACGTGGGCAATAGGGAAAATATTCAGTAATATAATAACTGAAAAGATATAATGAGTATATAAGTGTGTTATGTAAATGTAAATTATTAATATCTCAACAGCAATACCAGCATAGTAACAAGAGATGAGATTAGATATTTGCCATATGCTCATATGAAAGTAAATTTTCTGGGTTAATTTTTAAAATTATTACATCATTTTTAATAATGTCTAACTCCTAAAGCAAAAACTGTTTTACTTCTACGTTGAAGTATTCCACTCTTTATTATTTGTGTTGTTTCTATATGCATGCATACTGGGCAAGACTTTAGTACAAATCTCTACTCAAAGTAATTAATCCTCAATTCCAGCAGAAATCCAATTGAAGAACTTGTGACATCTTCACTAATACCAAATGGTGATTAATGCTTTTTAAGAGATCAAAGGACCTAATATTGACTAGGTAATTATTTTGATGCATTGAAGTTTATTGTAATTTATACAAATCTCCATTTTTGAACAATTTCAGTGCATATCACATCTCAACATCATCTAATCTAGAAGCCATGGCTAGGATACAAAAAGTACCTCCTATGAGAATACAGGACAGCTTGTCTGTTAAACAAGTGTTTTCAAAGTAGTTATTTTTCCCTGAGAGTAAGTTTCAGTAAAAATCAGTATCCTCACAAGCTCTTTCACAAAGCATGTTCATCTAGCTAGTTCTAAAGAGGGATTAATATGAAATTCAAAGACTATTTGTATTAATAAGGAGAGAAATTGGCCTTTAGCCAGCATGCCCACATGGTTGATCAGTCTGCTGGAGTGTTCTGTAGCATCTTCCTGACAATTAGTTAAAATAAGCAAAAGGGAGAGGTGGAAATTTTTTGCCACAGATTTTTCAAATGGGAATAAAGGGAAAAAAACCCAAATCAAGTGTCCTGAGTTGAGCTGGCAAAATGCCAGCTGCCCAATACAGAGTCAGCCTCCCTCCAGCTGAGAAAAGGGAGAAAGAGGGGAAAAAAACCCTAGAAACTTGTTTAAACTTAAACTAACTATATATTTATACATAAATGAGAAAATTAAAGGAAACTACAATATAACACACACACACAAGTTAGAAATAACAAGAAATAACTTCCCACTCCCCACTGAACACAAATCCCACCATTGCTAAGAACAAATCACTCCAGAGAACTCAATCCCCAGAAACAGACATAAGCAGAAAGACTAAGAACAAACAGTTTACTTCCCTAAGATAACATGATGGTAAGCCAGTGCTCTGGTCCTGGGCCTCTCTGTCCCTCCTGGGACGGCATGGTGCGTCCTTCTGGGACCACAGTTTGAAGCAACTGCCCAAGCCACTCTCACACCAGCTCTTACACTTTGAGGTCATGTCAGAATATGGTATAGAATACCATTGGCTGGAAGAAGTCGGCTGTCAGCTAGCTCAGCCCAGCTCGAGTCAGCCGACAATCCCAGGCCTATCCTGAAATCCAAAGCCTAAATTTAGGCCCACACCTAGCCAAAACCATAACATCAAGTCAAAACAAAACAAACCACCTAAGGGCATAAATGCAATTTTACTTTCCCTTCATACTGAAATAAATACAGTTAAGGTTAACACAACAATCTGAAGTGTGGTTATCTAGATTAGTACTATGTAGCTTATTTGGTCGGGATATGAGATGGACTTAGCGAGAGTACTATAAAACACCAAATCTCCCAATCAGTTTGTGGCTTCTCCCAGTGTGTTCACTGGGAGGAAGACTAAAAAACTTATTTTCTTTTCCATGGCCTTTAATTTCAGAAAACAAGGGATCTGAATGTCTTTGAGACCTCTGTTGCTTAAGTCAAGTGTATCAAAATCAAAAAAAACCATAGAAAAATATTTACTGGGAATATCACTACTGCAATTCTGCATTTCAGGCTTCTATACAACTCAGAAATATAATTTTTTCCCCTCTGCTCCAACCCCTGCCCATGCGATCTGATCAAGAGTAAATAAATTGACCAATATAGAAGGTTTAAGCAGCCAAATGAAGAGAAACCAATCTCATTCCTCAGACACTGTTTTCAGGAACATAAAACTTTAAATTACAACATGCAGATAAATGAGAACCTTGAAGAAATCAACCTATGATTTCTGTATTCATGAATAATATTTGCTATAGTGACAGTCCCAGAAAATTCTCTTCCCAGAAATTAACAATCATTAAAAAGCATACAAAGAAAAATACAATCTTATGACTGTTTTGAATTTTAACTAAGCTCCTAGAGTGATGAGAGATATCTGGAGAAACATTAACCTAATCCTCTGACTACACACCAGAGCAGATCATGAGAAGACAGAGTTTAGTGGCTATAAAAGCATAATTTTATAGCAATAAACTCAATTGTCTTTATAAATGAAATAAAGCATTTATGAAGACTTTGATCTATTTAATAAATACAAATGGAGCTTTCATGTAGGGATACAAAATTTAGTATCTGTGAAAACAATGCACTCAAAAAAAATGATTTTTCAAAGCAATGCTACTTAAAGTATTACTTCATAATAGCTCAAACTCACATTTAGATGGAGATCCCCACTGCTCACTTTTCATAACTAGAGTCACTGAAGTCACTCAAGGGAAATTACTCTGTGTAAGATCCCTGAGCTCAGAGATGAGTGACTCAAACAGGAACTCTCAAAGTCTTGTCACAACCACCAAAGTGCCTACTTTGGACTGTGGGGAGAGACCCCTTGAGCACAGCAGGAGCTCTGCGTTGCCAGCATTGCAGCCATGCTGGTGAGAGCAGGGGGTTAGATAGGAGTGACTGCAACACCCCAACTCAGGCAATTATCCCAGCTGACTCAGCTTGAATACAGCTGAGGAGAGCACAATCTCAGTCAGCCTCAGTGGGTGGAAATGGAGGGGGAGGATCCCAAACCAGAGTTTTAAACTTCACAAGCACCTGTGTGAGATTTTAGGATGATGATAGCTTTTGAGTACCCTGATTTCAAGTATTGATGTCAGAATCATTCATAGATGAAGGAAATAACTTTCCTAAGAAATCTTGTTCACTGCACTGAGGAAAGACCTGCACACCTCAAGGTACTAACATCCTAACGATGGTGCTGCATAGAAGCCTGTCCTGCATTTCTAGCATGACCAAGATGACGCATTCTTGGGAAAGACAAAACTACAAGCAAAAAAAGGCTGCCCTGGAACAGAACCTTTTCCCTCTAAGCTTTATGTGTCTTTTAAGTCTTTGCATATATATTAAGTTTAAAGGCTAAGCTCACCAAAGGCCTGAGCCTGTCTACCTCCACTACTCAAACTACTCTACATCCCAGAATGTGGGACACTGTCACTTCTTTAATCAGCCAATGCTCTCTTTGTTGCAGCCTGAGATGGAATTAACAGCAGAGACTAAAAGCCCTTAGAGTCGTGGATCTGCTCAGTGTGGCGGGATGTATCATCCCTGTTGTGCAGGAAGAGCCGGGCAGGTCGGGATCACAGATCCCTGCACCACTTCCCTGCCCTGCCATTTGCTGCAGGATGCAACTAGCAGTAATTGAACAGCTTACACCTTAAAAAACTGAAAAAAAAGTAGGCTCCCTCTGAGTCCAGCACAATTTTTGGAAAATTGTGAAGAAACTAAGGTTACACTTGACTTCTAGCTGTCTGGCATAGTTTGTAATTCTACAGGACTTGGTTTAGGGTGTCTACTCCATAGGCCTGGCTGCAGGCCACAAAATAACCCCCAACTCCAACACTCTGATGTGATACACAGAAGTAAATTTTCATAAGTGGGTACATTCAAGAAGAGAAAAAACCTAGTCCAAAATATGCTGCATCTAAATAGATACTAATGTTTTGATAATCCAGAGGTGCTTTCCTTTTAAATGGTAAGACAGTTCAAGATCAGTTTGAAGTATCATTAGCAGCAGTAAAGAACAACTGGTGTGCTGAGAACATTTATTTTAGGGCAGACAGGTAAGTTTTATAGCAGCAATTAACATTCTATCAACTATTTATTTTATAAATTGTGTAAATTTAGTAAATATTAGGTCTTTATAAATCCTGTAGTCAGCGGTATCTCCTAGGTTAAGCAGCTATTATCTGATATTAAATCTAGAGTGGGTTTTTTTTGAAAATTTACATGTTTGTCCAAATGGGATGAAATCTATGTAAAGTATGATTTTTGTTACTGTCTTCTCTTGGTTAGCCCCAATGGAAGCATATAATTGTCTTGATTACACTTACACTAAAATCACCTCTTTTTTCCTATAAAATAAAGCCCTTTTCTTTTTTATCCATCAGATAGAGCAAACATTATCCACACTTGTCAATTATCAGACTTTGTAACACTGAAACTTGTCGTTCCACCTGGACATAGCTGCATTAAAATTCAGAGAGTGGGAAATAATACCCAATGCTGCCAGTCAAGTAGGAATCCTTTCCTCTGTTCAGCAGGAGCTTCTAGGTTTTAAAGTATAAGATTTCTGAGGACTACTTTGGGGTCTTTTTATGTATGAAGGAACATAACAGCAAGATAGAGATATTGCTGGAAGACAAAGAGGAAAAAATATTAATCTTAGTCCCCCCAAAAGCTAGCAGATTTTATTTGAAAGGCACATTTGGGTATACAGCATATTGAAGGTTATGATAAGGAAAAATTAGAATTCTAATATTTCAATACAAATATAGCATGACAATACTTTTAGTGATTTACCGAGAGACATAGAAACCATCAAGGCTACTCTTAACCTGGAGTAAGTTAGAGATATTTTTATTTAATTTCATTTATAATTGATAGAAACCTGTCATACTGAGAGGTAATAGTGCACAGGATTTACAATCCCTTTTAAAGCATTGCCTGGCCCAGCAGTTGAACACACCTGCCAAGCCACAGTGATAGCATAAGGGGTGAGCAGTGACCTCTATACTTTGCTGTCAATTTCTATTTCTTGCTATCATGCATAATAAGGATTCATTTTCAAACAAGTGATTATTTCAGGAAATTCCACCAGGGGACAAGTGTTGGGTTCTGAAAGTTGAAAAAATATTACTTTGCTCATTTCTCATTGGGTGATTTTCAGGAATGGATATGAAGATTTCATGCTCATCTACACATGCCTGAAATGAATAATTTATTATTACCCTGTGAACCTAAATTTCAAAGAAGGTAATAGTCAAAGTTGTAGATGATAAACTGGGCCATAAAATATGTTCATTCTTCTGCTGTCTTCATGAAATGATATGATCTTGAATTGATATAACTCTCTCCTTTTACTCTGTAGAAAATATATTAATAAAATGAATGAGACACTTTTAGTCTGTGTAATGGGAACATGAAAAGCATCTTACAAACTTTGGGTGGATCATTGGGAAATAAATTCTCTTAGATGTGTTAACAAAACATACTGAATCATAAAGTATCTCTATTACCTTCTAGCCTCTGACCTGGTCAGTCAATTGAATCTTTTCAAAGGGGATACTGAAATATGATTTATTCATGACCAAGAGCAAAAAAGATAAGATGTCTCATCTTATTGAAGCATGAGACTCACTTTGTCTCTAGAGAGGAATCCTCAAGTCTTTGTAAAGAACAACCTATATCTGATGAGGTATCACTGTTGATTCTCTGGTGAGAAAATTTAACCTTTTTATAGGTGGCTGCTTGCCTCTGTAGCTATCCATAATTTGTCATTACCAGTATTCTAAATGGTTTGCTGCCTTTGTCCAGCATCAGTCTGTTGCCTTTGGCAGTGGCAACTCTAAACAAGGAGTCGCTTGATTACATAACTGTGCTACCCCAGTTAACCAGCCGCTCAGAGATGTGGTTAAACTACTGTCATGGAGATGTAAAGTCAAGATATTGGACATGCTGGAGGACATCAGAGCCTGGCTGGCAGATTTTCAAATATCCACAAATAATTTCACATAAGAAGCGGATGCCCAGTGTTTTGAAAACAGAATCCAAACCCAATGCACACTCTCTGATTATTAAACCGTATAATTAGCTCTAAAATGAAAATTGATTACATAAGTTATCTTTCAGAATTATGCCTCTAAAATAGTGAAGAAAATGTCAGAAGTTCCCAAATTTCCCTTATAATATCCATGAGTACAAACCATGATAACAATGCAAGAATCTTACCCTGAAGCCTTTCTATTGAGATATATTGAAGAAGTGATGGTCATTCTGGCTTGTTTAAGGATGTGCAAGAAATCAGGGAGAAAGCTGGGAGAAGTCCAATAGTTCACCTCCTACTGAAAGGCCATTTTTATGTCTTCACATTGTAATGTTTTCATAATTTTTCTGCTGATTCTTGATATAAATCAATGTCTTAATTTCAAATTAAAGCTTTGTGTCTGGAAATTCTATAGCATCCAGTAAGACATACCATATAAAATGTATCATAAGATCACAAGACTTTGCCATTACTGAGATCTGAATTTTTTAAATTTCAAGAGTTTTGATAATTCTATTTTAAATAACCTCTTATAGTTCAGGTCACTAGTATAGACACAAGGTTTGGGGAAATTGAATAAGAAAAGCTAATAGAAGAAGGACACAGCTTTATCCTTACTAGCTATGAAATCATTAACAATGAAATATCCTTCCTTATAAAATCTCTCATTTCTTTCATAAGAAAAATATTGTCACAATTTTTAAGTATAAAATTTAATTTCCTATCTTATTAAAATAACTGTAAGTACCAGAATAATAACCAGTAGAATTTTAAATAAGGTTAAGTTTCTAAATAATTTATAATTTATGTAAGATGATTCCTTTGTTTTTATTAGAAGAAATATTTGCAAATTTTTACAGAGACATCAAAAATTTTTTCAGAAACCTCTTTATGGTTCCTTTCAACCCAAACCGTTCTATGATTCTGTGAGATTCCCTAAGATGTTTGCAAATAGTAATTTTCCTGTACTTTTCATCTCAGTTTAGTGGTTTGAGACCCTGTGATATGATAATTAGTATATAAATATGTGCAAATAAATAAACAAACCCCTAAGTGGAGTAAATTGATTGGCTTTGAGATAGTAATTAGCTAAATAAATATTTCTTAATAAAGCCCATTTGTTTAAGCTCATGATTTTTTTTTAATGAACCCACTACCAAATTCTTGGTAGAAGAGAAATCGGGCAACATGGTTGAAACAAAATTTTCAACAGAAACAAAATTAAAGTCTAGTGTCACTTGTATAAATCTGTGAACTAGAGATAATCTGAACTGATCTACAATTTAGTTCAATTACAATCTGATGAATAATCTCAGGTCCATGACATGTGGAATGATGATTAAATCTGGCAACCTGAATCACAACTGTGAAAAACAAGTTGGTTCTTGGAAAGAAAGGTTAAGTCTTTATTCCACACTGAAATAAATAAAATAAAATTGTGATACTCTCATGAGACTTTTTTAAATCTCACAATACTTTGGTATCCTTTTATGTTGAGGTACACATCCAAATTTACTTGATGAGTCACTGCTCATTTGAAGTCATTAATTCCAATTAGAAAGTCTATTTTAATGCCTGTTTTTATCTCATATGGTCTAATCCACAGAAGAGATGGATTAACAAAACATTTTAAGGGGATTATTGGGTTTTTTGAGATAAAATTATCTTGCTTTTTGGTACATAATTCTCATTATTAATGACTTGCAGTCTTTAGCTCTGTTGTGAAAGGATTTTATTCAGACTTTTTTCAGTCATCACAATATTTTCAAAAGCAAATAATTTTTAGTAGTAAAAGCACTGGTGTTGATGTGATGAATTTATAAAATACTTATTCTAAAATTTTCCATTTTTTTGTGACCTAAGATAAATGTATGCTTAAATATGTCATTTCATTTTGTATTATATCCTCAGAGACTCAAATTCAAATACCTTTTGCACCTTGAATCTTTCAAATATTATTTTCAATCCTTTTAATAAATTATTACACTTTTGTGGATCTCTAATTAAATATATTAAATATAATTTTACTTAGAAAAAAAGCAAGGGTCAATTGAGAAGTCAGTGGCTTATTAGAACTTGGTTCCACCCCTATCATATCATGAATGAATTAACTACTGATTCAACCTGCCTGGTGCCTTGGAGGTATGATCTGCCTTTGAAGTCCACTTGAGGGCAAACTTGTTCCTTGTGCTACTTTGCACACTGAAAAAAAAAATGTATTAAAAATTTGATTTAGTTCATATTGAAAGTGATACATCATCTTCTGAAATGAATTAATCTCTCACTAAAAAGACCAATCACCTTCAGCTGCAGATAGAGTGCATCCTCTATTAAATCAGATGCATTATTCACTGCATCAAATATATCACTTGTTAATTAAGACTCTACATTTGTATCAAAGCCTTGAATCAAATACATCATCCATTAAATCTTATCAATATTGAATAAAATAAATTGCATGTTAAGTGGAAGCATCACCCAATTATAACATGAAGCCTAATAATATTATCAAGTTTTACACTTAAGGGTCTCGCCAGCATCTAGCTTAAGCATCTCGCTTAAGTGTTACGCTTAAGTATCTTGCTTAAGTGTTACGCTTAAGCATCTCACTTAAGGGTCTTGCTTAAGTGTTATGTTTAAGCGTCTCGCTTAAGTATCTCACTTAAGTGTTCCGCTTAAGCTTCTCGCTTAAGTATCTCGCTTAAGCGTTACGCTTAAGTATCTCACTTAAGCATCTCGCTTAAGTGTTATGCTTAAGCGTCTCTCTAGCATCTAGCTTAAGCATCTAGCTTAAGCATCTAGCTAGCACCTAGCTGAAGCGTCTCTCTTAAATGTTACGCTTAAGCATCTAGCTGAAGCGTCTAGCTTAAGCATCTAGCTAGCATCTACCTTAAGCATCTAGTTTAAGTGTGTAGCAAGCGTCTAGTGTTTTGCAGTGCTTTCCGTTACTCAAGTATATTCTGACTTGTGTTTAGTATTTTGATAGCTTGAGATCTCAGGGAAATCTCAGCATGTGAGTAAAGAAGACTTGATGTCTTTTTCCTTAAGGGCAATATAAATCATTCTTAGATTGTTTGAATGGTCCTATAGAACTACAAGGGGTGCTGTTTCTCTCAGGAAAGGATCAATAAAGTTAGATCAGAATAAGAAAAATTATGACCCTTGCAAGTGTTACTGAAGTATTCTGCAAGATGCTTCATCAATGACATGAAATCAGTTAGTGACAACTGCGATTAATAACAACCGAACTGTGGTCCTGGCAGGCTTTGTAAGAGCAGGTGTAGGTGGCCAGTGAAGATGCAGGGAATACACTTGTTAGCTTTAATTGCACAATGCAGGTGCTATCAGAAATACAACACAGCTCCATCCTGGCTAATACAGGGTGACTAAATGTTCTATGACAATGTGACTGTACTTCTGGTTTGTGAACCTGATCACTTAGAATGAGTATCTCCATTTCTCTCTTTGTCATCTTGAAGACTTAGACTAAATCTCCAGGGTGAAAGAAGAGCTGGGTGTATCTATGCACAGAAGCAAAATAATGCTTAGCAATAATAAAGACATTTTCAGCAATAGCTCCCAGACTCACTTTCTAAATGCAATTCTTTTAAGTTCTGCCTGAGTTTAAAGTTACCTTCATGTCAATATAATTTTCCCTCTTTTTGTGCTCAGATTGGAGTAAGCTTACCTGCTGTTTAGATTAATCAGTAATACTCATTATGTCTGGTGTGCAACTTTATCTGTGTTTTTCTCCTGTATGCCTGCTGAAATTTTCAATTTTTTATATATGTGTTTTCTACCTTCACCTCACAATGCTTTTGCAAAAGGAAAGGAGAACATCACCAGAAATATAGTTATATTCTGTGTTCTCTTTCTGAACCTAAACTACCTGTACCTACTTAAACTGAACTGTTTTTTCTGGTATATATATTTTTGTGGTTTCTCTGTCTTTTTCTTTTGTTAAGCATCTTGACCAGTTTCTACTGTCTCACACCAAAGCATAATATTTTGTTTGATGGATCTGTCCCTTTCTAAAACATTTCCAACTCTGTCATTTTTGCTCATACACCATTCTTTTCCTCTTGTCTTAACATTTCTTTTAGCACGAGCATCATTTCTTCTATTTTCCTTAGGACTACCAGATGCAAACATTCAAGAGCCACAAACATTCCAATTACAAGATTATTTGAAGACAAATGAAATTTTTAAATTAATATCTCTGTGATTGTTGAATTTTGGGGGTTAAGAGGGTTTCTTGTGGCTTAGTTATTTATATTATTTTTTCCCTAAAGTCACGAAATATTCCAAGTGAAAAGCTCAGTAAGAGGAGGCTGAATGAAAAGAAGAGTGACATTAGAAGTATTACAGCTAAAATGGCAAGTTGTCAAATCTCATCCCTAGCACCTTATTTTTAAGTCTTAGTCCTGGTCCCTTAATTTTATTGACACATTCTGTAAAGGAAATTGGATTTCATGTGTCCAGTTTATAGTTTGTGGTAGACCTTCACATTTTATCACAATTAAGTAGAAAATGCCCAGATACTCTTACCTGGATTTGCTACGTAGATCCTGTTACAGCTTCCCATGACTCACCATACATTGATTGGTGATCTGATTCTTATACACAACTCATTGTTCCTTGTCAGCGTGGCAATTTTTCAGTCAATATTCTTTGTGGCAGGATCACGTAGTATGTTGAAACATTTATACATAGCAAAGAAAAAAGCAAAAATCTAAGTGATTGAATGAAACTGGAAAACTTAGGAAAAATAAACTCTAATTCTGAAACATTTATATACACATCTGTTTCTAAAGAAAGACCTTTTTAGAGAGTTGTAGTACATACCCACTGTTGGAGACACTTAGTACTTCCAAGACTGATTCTGGTCATCTCCAGAGTAAGTTCCATTAAACATAATTACAATAAGAAACCTATTTCTGTTACACAAATAATATTCTCATGTAACCCAATATAAAATAATTGCCTACATTGCTGCTTTTTTTTTTTTCAGAAGGGAAAACAAAAACTAAAAGAAATGCTGACT
>VWZD01004426.1:1915301-1950108 GCA_013396695.1 Sakesphorus luctuosus | reverse complement strand
TGTAGTAGGCATCAAATCAGTGAACTGACTGCGTTTACTCCAGTGTATCTCAAGTCCACTGCAAATATCGTATGTAAGCACAGTCTTCTGAGCATTTTCAATTCCCTGTCAAGTTTTTGATTTATTTTGATTTTTTTTTTAAGATGATGGTATCTTTTGAACAGAATTCTGGCACACTCATCTCCTCATGATTAGCCTATATATTTCTAAACAGTGAAGGTTCATACAGATTAGTGAATGAAGAATATATATAATCAAGTATATCCAAACAAAGCAATCCCACACATTTTAAAAAGTAGAACCTAAACTTGTTAGGTGAAGAGGCCCTGTAGAGGGCAGTATTATACCCTCACCGAAAAGGTCTTTCCCTCCAGATGTTTGGCAACCTGATTATCAGGTCCCTTACACCGATAGAATAATGACTCTATTGAAGTCAAGGAAATTACATCAGTGTATAGGTCCAGTATTTCCAAATCACTGCATAAACTTGACAGATAGAAAATCAATAGCACACAATTCAATCATACCATTAAGCTGCTTGACAGAACGTATATATGAACAATTGATGAACCAAGTATTAAATGAAAGGGTTTGGCACTATATGACTAAGTGTATAATTGATAATTATTGATTGCCATATGAAAACATTAAAGCGCATTCAATACTCTGGGGAGAATGTTTCAAGAGGTGACATACAGCACAAATGAAGGAGAAGGGAAGGCTCTCTATATTAACAGAATAATGTATTTTAAAAAAGTTTTCTGGAAGTCCTTTGCTTATCTCCTTTTGTTGTTTGTGTGTGCCTTTAGGTTATTTTTGTGTTATTTCCAGAAATGGAAAAAAACCCCAGAACAACACAAAAACAAGCTCTTGCTAATGTAAACAGATTTAGAAACGTAAAAAAAAAAATACAAAATAGCTTCCTCATCAGATTTGATTTATAAGCTTTCAATTTAAACAGAACAAATTAAACATAATATCAGTGAAAGCAAAGTGATGACTTCCATTTTGTTAAAAAATATAACAACTGGAATAATATATTTGTAAGCATTTATTTTAATTACAAAATGAGTGATTTCACTAAAATAAAGAGTAAGAACCTCTGTCCATTAAAACAAGATTAGTCAATGACAAATGTGTAAAGCACGGTGGATCACCAGGGGTCTTCAGGCTTTTCAATTGTTTCGAGAGATAGTAAATCCATTTGACTCACAAGCCACTCATATCCATGAGATGAAGAGGTGATGTGATCACTACCCTCTAAAGGTAGACATTACTAACTAGTTTCAAGAGCAGAAAACCCTGCTGTGAGCAGCTGGGAAGCACAGAAGGAGGTTTATGTTCCAATACAAGTTTATTCACTTCCTCTCTCTTCTGCATTGTGTGACTGAGTTCCACACGGTAAGCATTAACAATTATTTCTGATTTCTAACTCATTTCTAGTAAGATATTTATCAAATTGTTTGCGAACCAAATAGAAGGAATTATTTCTTTGTTCCTGCACAAGGAACATTATTAACCTAAGAAGCTGTTGCTCTGTCTGATAAATTCCCCCCCCGTCTTGTTCCCATCCTGTGTCTGTGTGAGCATAGGTAAGAGGCTGCACAGTGAACTGCACCACAGAAGTGACAGTTGAAGACAAAAAGGAAATAGTAAAGGGATACAAGGGAATATTTCTTTTACCCATGCCATTTCCTCACTCTGTATTTCCATGTGGCGTACATACAGCTATGCTGACACAGTGGAAAAGAAAATATCTGAGTGGAAGAAAAGCAGTAGCTGATTAACTGGCCGTGCCAATGAGTGTAAAAGCATGAGCTTTTAGAGCCCAAAGTTCTGCATCTGTGTACAGACAGAATTTCACTGCTTTTCATAAGGCTTGACTCCTAAAGGCCAAGACAATATATGAATGCAGACAGCATTAAGTGATCTTTCCTAATTTTTCCAGCATGAGATCCGAGAGAATTTAACTAGTCCGTGTCTGTCCAGATGACTCAATTTTCTCCAACAGCCTCCTGTAAGATTGGAGCTTCTCTTTTTCCCCCCAAATCTCTCTGTAGGCAGGATACTAGCGTGTGAAAGCTCTGCATGGATGCCCTCAGAACTACTCAGCTCCCATATTTGACAACAATTTTTTCTTCTATCTGTGTGGCAATGAATTCAGGATTGTATAGCCACTTAACTTTTGAAAAGGCTGATTAGCTCTGGTGCAGTGTTGTCCTGCTGCAATGACAAAAATATCAGCATCTCACTCCCTTTGTGCAGTACAGACTGGTGTTAAGCACTTCGGTGGAGAGAGCTATGGACTGTGGAGAGGGATGCAACAAGATAGAAGTGAAGCCTTTGCTACTGGAGGCAGTTCCCACATGAAGAGAGCAATGATGTTTGACTTCCAGGACAAATGTTGTGTCATGAGTCTAATAAAATTAAACTTCAATAGTAAATGAATAAGGCCAATAATAATTATGTTAGTGTGCCTATGTAATGCCCCAGGTATTAATATTTCTTCAATTTTCAAAACACACCATAGATAAAAATTAGCTTTCAGGTAAATATAATGTTTTTAAATCTGTAGAGTCAAAATTTTATTTCAAGAAAAGATTCTGTTCCTGTAGCCATTAACTGAAAAATCTGTACTTATAGTTAACAAAATGCTTCATTTGTGTTTCAATCAATTCTGATATTGTCATGAGAATCATGACTAACAAATCCTTTCTTCCTTAGACATAATTTCTAATAGTGAACAAGAAGTAATTATTAAGTTTTCCTACCCATTGCAATGCTTAAGTACCTATGTTATGAGAAAGAAACAAATGTATTTGTAAATTAAACTTAATTTTGTACCTCAGTGACATTTACTGACTGATATAACTGAAAGTGATTTGTAGAGGCTAAATGGTACTATGAAAATCCTTTTCTTGTTTGGAGATAAATGAAGATATAAACACCTGGTATATGTACTCTGCACTACTTATAATTGTTGCAGGATATAAAAGCTATTCTGCACATGGCAGCTGATGGAAATAGTTTAACTTTCACCATTTACAACAAAAATGGAGATGACCAGACTTGTTCATTTTCCCTGGGATTCTGAATTGTGGCTTTCATTATTGCTGCTGGGCCTTTCCTTATCCTAGCTGCAAATTCAGTCAAATGTTGAAAGTGTGCCCTCCAACCATTTGAGATGCAGTCCCAACTGCAACTTTACCATGCTTATCAGAAGGAAATCCAGAGAACATTTAAAATGAAAAATTCTCGTCAACTTCCTGAGCATATCTAATTTTAAATTTCAGGCATGAAATAAGAATTAAAGGATGTCTTAGCACAAGTCACAGTACAACACTAAAATAATCTAGGTGAGGATGCCCCATTTGCTAAACAAGCTGTTTCTCATTGATAAACTTTGAGACAGTCAGTTCGTCTTTAGCATGCACAAGAAAAATACACATAAAACTTTTAAATTACAATTAAGTGTCATGTAAAAAGTTACACAGCTCAGCAGGAACCAAATGTAGGATTTTTGCTTTGTGTATGGTTCCTGGTTGTTATTTGGTTTAATCAGTATTAATATGAATGGCAATGGAACTTCCTAAGGTTAATGAAAGCAAGATCTGAATAAAACAATTATGATTTGGCCTGTATCTGAAAGACTTTCACCTGCAGTTGGCACCTGCCATCATGCAGTACTTTACTGAACATTAAAATCAGTGATAATCAATATCAATATAGAGTAATACTCAATAAGGCGACCACCTGTACAGAACACTTCTGAGATTAAGGATTAATTTACTTTCTTTTAGATGATTGATTGTATCTTATTGGCCTGTTGGGTAGAGTTTCAGTCTGGCTTTTGACACCTCAGAGAAATGAGGAAGGATTTTTTCCTACTCTATAAATAGTCTTACTTGATCCACAAATACACCCTTTGCCATCATCACCACATTAATTGATTTGTTTGTGTGTTTGGGTTGCAATACATGAAAAGCCACAGGTGGCAGTCCTTTTCTGTAATGTTCATTGATTATTTTTCAGTATAGTCTGAAATAGCATGAACCTGCTGACCATAATATTTATGGAACCAAGACTGAAAAAGAAAGGCAATTTTAAATGGAACTCAGTGTTAAGTTTACATTTACATAAAGATTTCTGAGAAATTAATTTAGCATAATGAATGCTTTTCTTTACCTTCTCTGGAGTTCTAGTATTAGACTACTTTCCAAGTAAGGTGTTATTTGGTTTATCTGAGGTAGAAACAAAAAGAACATCTGCAAGTACTTAATTTTATAGTTTTTCAGCCTAAAATTTTCTTTTTCATTTTTATATTATTTAAAGAAAAATAGTAAAAATTTCTAAGTTTTATTTGACTGTATATCAAAAGATCTTTCTGGAGATTTTAACCACTTAGGTTTCTGTACAGCTAATCCCAGGGTCCTTTAAAGACCTTTAAAACAACTCAATGAATGTGATCTGAGCAACAAGTTTGTAATTAAAATCCCTGCCTATGTTTAAATCTTCAGAATTTACTGTCTGTGTAATAATTCAGACCTGTACAACTTCTTTTCTGTTCCATGTAGTATCAGATAATAATTCCATATGGAGAATCACATAGGTGATTTTTCAGATCACTTTCACATCACATTCTAGTAAGCTTACAGTATGAATGGTGATGCCAGAATGGTTGGGGGGTATTTTCTGAAATTTCATAAGTAAAAGCACTACCTCCAGAACATATATGATGGCAAGGGAACAACTGCCTATTTATTTTTTGGAAATTCTTGTGCACTAGGGTTTTCAGGCAGCTTTTTTGGACTGTTGTGGGGTTTTTCTTGTTTATTTATTTGGGGTTTTTTTGTGTGTTTTTGGTTTGGGGTTTTTTGTATGCATATGAGTGTGTGTGCATACATGGTAAACAGACAAGTAATGTCATTGTTTTAAAAATTCAGTAGGCTAAATTTCTTCCTTTGTCTGTTTGGAAAATTCTTATTAAATTTATCAAAAAGGAAAATATCCCTGTCTAATAATCACCTTTGCTGCATCTCTTGCTAAAAGTATGAGTGAGAAAATGATGGTTAGGTTATCTATTGGGGGATTGTTTACTTGTTATTATTTTTTTAAAAAGAATATTTTATATAAAAATAATATTGTCTATCAAAATATTAAGCAATAACTAGGTGTTATACTTACTTCTTCCTCTTTTTTTTTCCAGATTAACTAATATTTTTCTTATGTGTGTACTTGTCCTTCTTCCAGATCAAGGTTGTCTCATGTACTGTTTTCCTGTCTTTTTTAAAAGAACCTTCTTCATCTGGTCTAGATCCCTTCATAACAGCTAGGAAGACAATCTCAACAGGCTGACCTTTCTTAGATGTCTTCTGTTGATCCTTTAATCTACAGACATGCCAAAACCCAATGAAAGTTACTAATCAGAGCTATTGACCTTGGAGTATTTCACAGCCATTCAAGGTTTGATCCCCCAGCAAGCATATGAGTAAGGAAGGCCCTATTGTACTGCTTCAGAAATGGGAAAGCAGGTCACTGCAAATGGCTTCATGCTGTTAAGTTTGTTCATTGTACATGGTTCACAAGGACCCTAATCCTCTGATGTATGTGTCTTTCCTAACATGTATGGTAACATTACACTTCCAGCCTGCCTTGGATCAAGCAGTCCACTCAGCAGAGCTGCCTGTCAGGGCTCAGAGGTCAGTCTGCCAGATGGACTTCCCAGGCAACAGTGTAGGTATGAGCTGTGCCATATTTGGCACTCTGAGGAAACTTGACTCCTTAAACAATGTCTTCACACAGTTTGCATTTTTGCCAGCTGAGTCATGGAGCAGTGTATTGAGAAGAACCTGTATTGCCAAGTAAAGGATAATGAGATAGTTATAACAGCATGACAAATTTCCGCTGATATGCAGCACAGACACAGTTGACCTTAAGCATTTTTATTGTAGGGCATAAAATCTTGAGTAGCATGGATACGAGCCAGGCTACAACATGGCCAAGGGATCAGTATGGTGGATTTATTCAGGAACAGATGTAGTTGGAGAGATTGATAGCAATGTTTGAAGAAGGAGTTAGGTACTATATTTGACTTGAAATAATTAAAATCAATGAGACATCCCACATGAAATTAAAGACATCATAGCTCTGAACATGACTTCCAAAATCTCAGAACTACAATTTTTTTTTTTGCATGATGAAATTTATATTGGACTAAACAGCCAAGTCATCTTTGCAGTGATTGCAGTTTCCTAAGCCCCAGATTTGGTGCAGTCTCTATGTACACACTTGTAGCTTTATTTATTAACACATGCATTTATTCATAATGAGCTCTGTGTTCCCTTACACTATCCTATCATTGTATGAACCTGAGAGAAGAACATGCAGTAGCAGAATCTTACTATCAATAAAAGTGGCAGATAGAAGCTGCTTAATTTTTGGGACCCAAGGAAATAAGGACCAGAAAGACCACTTGGTCATTGAGTCCAATATGTGCTGCTAAAGCAGAAGTACAGAAACACTGTGGTAGCCACAAAATAAAGCAAACTTCTCTTCATGACTCCCCTAATGTGTTCTTGTTCGCTCTCCCTGCTCCCTTCATTTTGTAACAATCATATCTGCCTATAATCAACAATCCATTATAATGAGATAAGCAGGTTGTGTAAAACTGTGTATGGATAGAGAGATGTTCAAGCTAATTTCCACACTGAGCAATGCAAGTCTTCAAGGATTAGAAATTGTATTTTTCCTTTGCATTGGTTATCTCAGCTTTCCATTGCTAAATTAGTGAAGAGGTGATTTAAAGAAATTTTGCACTTCTGGATTGCTTTCCGGACACACATCATAGCCATAATGAGTGTTTTACAGATTGAGAAATGGATTCCAAGCAAGTGATTTATTTAAAACTCTGCCCTCAGGGATAGAACCCAGGTTTCCTGGCTCACAGTTCATCGCTCAAAGCACTATGTAATGCTAAGTTACTTTAGAGGTTACCTTTAGATGGCAGAAACTAACCAGAGTAGAATAGCATCTCCTCCTGCTATTCATGTGCAATGTGTGCAGTCAGCCTCTCCATTTTCTCATTCCTCAGGGGGTCCATCATCTCTCACCTCTTGTTTGGCAGACCCTACACTAAGTAATGCTGCACAGCGTTAAGAGAAAAGGAAGAAAGAACTAGAGAGAAGGGATGGCAGCTGTGCCGCAAAAGGGAACTACAGCAGTCCTTTTTAGTCTACAAAGTGTTTAGCATTCACACTTTACATTTTAGAAGAAACTTTTATCATGTCTATCACAGAGACACCACAGGCAAGAAAATCAAGGAAAAAATAATAATTAAAAATTCTTGCTCCTGAGGACATGGATGAGTTTGTTTTTAATTCTTATTTATTTTCACATTTTTATTTTTCCTTATATATTCTTTTATTATTTATAATGTTTATAATGTATGAATTCAATCAGTGATCCTTCTTCCCCAAAGTTCAGTCTTACTTACACTTTGAATAAACTCACTCATATTCAACATTTACGATTTGCCAGTTAGCAGCTGCATGAATAATGGTAATGACTGCTGAAAAAGAAATTCCTTTAGCAAGGAATGTTGAAAGGCTAGTTTTCTAAGGGAAAACATGGGAAAGATGTAAATGCAGGTCTCAGCTCTTATTCACCACATCCTACTACAGACATTCTGAGCAATTTGTATGAGGGTTTTTATGCCTTTATGTTCTAACACATCACTCAAAGGCAGAGCAGACTAAGAGGTAGTAAGCAGAAATTTGATGGGAGATTTTTAATGGGAGTAACTTAAAGAGATTATACTGTAAATTCACTTTCTATCTGACATAACAAACATCTTTGTATAAATAAGTATTAAATGGTATGGTTTCACATATATAGGAAAGCTGCTCTCTACCTGTCGTCTTGAGTTGCTATGTAGATCATATTTTAGAGCTGTAGAGACCATTTTCCTTTTCTTTTATTTTCTTTTCCTTTTTTATTTTTCTTTTTCTCAGTTGTGACAGAGTTCACTCAACAAATATCTACAAATGTGGGAGGGTTGACAAGGGCTCTCCATAAGAAATAGAAAGTAAAATTATTGAATCAAGCTTGGATTAACAGCATTGACAAACACAGACCACGGTGAAATTATTTTCCTCTTACATATTTATTTGCTTGTGGTTGCCTTCAATTTGTAATTTACCTTTTAAGAGAGTCTGGATTTCTCTGTGGGAGCCTCCCTGACAACATTTGTCTCAGCATTGTCAGTGGAGTACTGAGGTTCCAGACAAAGAACAATTTTGCTTGTGATTGATGAAATCATTAAGATGGGATCCAAATTTGGAGGAGTTAGAAATGAGGAAGAAACTCATGCTGGATGTTTGGAGAAGAACACTAGGACCAATATAGGAAACAGATACAGGAGGTCAGCTTTATATAATAGAATTTTCTCCAAATTCTTGTATTAAGTGTATAGTACTAGGGCACTCCCCTCTCTTTACAGAGTATTTCATTTTATGACATGAAAATTGAAATTCTATCACATACATCTCAAAATAAATCATCCATATCATTTTACTATTATCAATCAAAAAGAAGTTGTCTGCTCCCATAATTTCCAAAATAGATGTTGGTCTTTCATTGTGGACATGATTGGGGAAAAAAAAAAAAGAAAAGAAAAAGAAAACCACAGAACATCTCCAAAAACCCTGACAACAACAACAAAAAACCCAAACAAAAAAAAATCCAAAACCAAAACCCCAAACCAACCCCTCTCCCCAAACAAAGCCCCCCAAAACCCCCAAGAAAAATGCTTGCACTTTTTTTTAAATCTACTTTCAACGGTATCCTAAAATTGTTCCTTCCATTGTAAATGCCAAATATTTTCCATCTCAAAGTAATTAATATTTGCATATAATGAGTAATAAGATTTTAATCTTGTTAAGCCAGTGAGCTTGAAAGAGAAGTACATTGTTTATAGATTTATGTTATATATTTATTTTTTATTTACAGCTTACTAGAGTAGGAATTTAAACCTATTCTCCCTTCTCTATTTAGTGTTCCCTCTTTTTCTGATGGACTTCTCATTCTCCTGCTGGTTAAGATTCTTTTGGACTGGATGAAGAACTCATTGACCAGTAGGCACTGACACCCTTCCACATATTTCCTCCCTGCTCTAGAACACAGATCTGATCCACTCAGATAGGTTTGAACTTAGTTTTCTTATAGTAAGATAACTAACTTGACCACAATTTTGCCAGAAGAATTATGTCTACTGCAGCATCAAAATGTGACTAAATTTACTAAAGCTATAAATAGGTGTCTGCACTTCCATGATGCATATGCACTAGAATAATTTTTGGCTCATATGTCCCCTTGATTTTCAATAAGATATTAAAAACCCATACATGTATACACTGTCTTTTGCAAAAGCCTCAATCTAATGCCTCTCCTTAGAGCTTTTTTTCCCCTGACTGATGGAATTTTAAAAGAAAACTACAGATTACAAAACAATTATGATTATGTATTATCATATTATGAACTATAATTCCTAAGTTTTCAATATCTTCCTATTTTTAACAAAACAAAACAAACAAAAACTAAACAAAGGGGAAAAATACTTGAAGAGATAGCAATAAGCTATTTTTGACCTAGGTGGAGCCAAAGAAATGTTAGACAAAAGACAAAATTTTAAATCAGGGAAATAATAATTGAATGACCTCTACATGAAAAACTGTGGCATGAATTATCTTTACACTCTGTGGAAACATTCTCCTTTGCCTTTAGAGTAAATCAGACAATTTTCAGGCCAAACCAATTTTCTAAATCATAATTAGACAAGAGGCTAAAATAGGTCTTTGTAATGGAAGTGGGTTATAAATTTAACATGATATCCATAATTCATCCCTGAAGAAAGGTCCTTTACATTCTGAAAGCTTGGATAATATAACTTAAAGAGCTGGCCTGTAAAATGGTGTAACAGTCTATCTTGCTTAGTTTACTTTAGAACTTTGATTCATACTGTGCTCAGTTCTTTTCCCAGTGGGAAAGCGAGATTCTTAAACCTCTTTCTCACACTTATTAAAATAATTCCCTCCTCACCAGGACTTCAGCCTTGGGCATGCCCAATTCTTTTGCTAATAATTTTGTCTTCTTCAGTCTTAGATGAGTTCTGAATTATAATTGACTGGTAAGAAGCTTAATTTTTGTATATGCATACACAAAATGCTTAAAATACTATGCTAACAGAGGAAGAGCACATCCACTGCCATTCAACAGCACATTAGGCAGTTAGCATACACAAAAGAGTGGGAAAGAGGTGTTTGAGTGACTATGACAAATGTGTCAGTAGGCAAATACATGCAAAAAGCTTTACTTCTTAAAAATGTGAGTTTCAAAATATGTATTTTACATAGCAAAATTACAAATTCTTGATATTTCACCAAGCAGTCAATTGAATTTTCAAGTTTCTTTCAATATCTCTTCAACCTCCCACCAATTAACACTAGAACTAATTAATTTAAAGTGGATTTTTTTTTCATTGCAGTTTCATTAGTTTTTCAAGTAATGGAAAAAAGAAAGGAATGTTCTCCATAAACAGTTATCAGGAATATTTTGCAAGAATTTTTAGTAAGAATATTGACCTTACTTGAGCTACAATTTCTGTCACAGTACAGAAAAATCTATAATATTTTCATTTTCACAGCATAGCTTCCACTGCTTTGGGTACTGATCACAAATTTCAACAGTGCAGATCATAGATAGTTATCATGAAATAAGTCTGACAAGCTGTTGTTCAAGCACAAAATCTGTTGCATTTTTAAAACTACGTAGGTACCAATGTAAGAAAGCCAGAGTCCCTTTTACAGTAGATTCTAAATCTGTTGTTTATCCAAACGACACAGTAGTGCTCAACAGAGAAAATCATTACTTGTTCTAACACCACTGTACAAGCAATTAATCTGCTTATTGGATCCTTGATGATATTTCATGTTTAAAACATTTGGCCAAAACCACCCACCACTTGCTTTGCTCTTACAACAAGTTTTCTAAGTCCATTCTCTTTTTGACCTTATTTTCAGGAACTGTGTTTCATCATTCTGGTTTGATTCTAGGCCACAAGCAAGAGTGGCCCCATGCCAGTATTGTTTGTCTCACTCAGGGCTGGTTCGAGAATGTTGAATCAACATCTAATTGAGCAGACAAGCTGTCTCTATTTGCCCCCATGTATCCATTTGTGGTTTTTCATCCTCCCGCAGAAAGACTCTCTCATAATAAGCCTTTGATTAGATTGCAAGCTCTTAAAGTCAGGTATTGTCTTTCTACTAACTGTGTGTACAGATCAACTTTAATAAGGCCTTGAAACTTGTTTGACCTTTGGTCAATTCTGTGATAATAACAGAGAAGTTTATCTGAATTCTGACTTTCAATATTCCTCTGTTTTTGCTCTACAACACACTGAATGCTGCCACTGCTGCAGCATTTCTTTCTTTCTGCTGTAATTGCCTTCCCTTGCTTATAACCTAGTGAATAATATATGTTCACATTAGAGTGTTTGGCCCTGTGGGAGGACGTTCCAGTCACCTCAGTGTTTTTTCAAACATGCTACTGTATGTGACACTATGAGATAAAGTAAGTAAACAACCAGATTGCAGCTTGAATGGGTGCCACAGCTCAGATCTACAAATGCCCAAATAGAATAAAGAACCTTTCTGGTCAGCACCGTATATTTGATAATTGGAGAAGTATCTTGCACTTTAAATCTTTTGATTTAAGGGTTTTGCAGAACAATAAAATAAGGATTATTAATGTTCTCTGAGCATTTTACACATGAAGAAAGTGAGGTCCTCTGAGGTAAAATGACTCATACAAGGTCACACAAGAAAACAGTAGTACAAGAATGACAACTTGGTTTCTATTGCTATCTAGAATTAACCCTATATATAATAGATGAAATTCCACAGAAGTCAACAACACTAAGATTTTACTGAGTGTCATGGTTGCAGGGCAGGAGGGCAGGTCACAAAACGTTTGCAATTTTCTCAAGGTGTAAAGCCCGTTACAAAAATCAGGTAATATGATTCACAAAATCTAGAGAGGCAAAACGTTGGCTTAAACCTAAAAATATGAATGCATATGGCTACTAATATCAGAGCACAATGTAGGGAATGTGACACTTAGGTAAGTAACCTTTCCTTTATATCATGCATTGAATTTGCCCCAGGATTGGAGGTAGCAAACTCAAGGACAAAGGGAGCAAGGAGTAAGCCATTTGGTAATCTTATCATGTAGCTTCTGCAAAATATTCCCTGCAGTGTAGAATTGTTCAAAGTTGCACATGCTGTGTGTTGCTGAGTGAGAAAACTAGCTGCCATGCACTGAGGTATATTGAAAAGAGAAAAACTCGGTGACCTGTTAATAGGCGTGCTGTGTGTGGTCTCTCCTGCCTACGAGTCCCTGTATTAGTGATCAGCCCTATCCTTTTCTGACTAGATGCTGACTAAATTTTACTGATTGTTGCAATCATTTTGAGTCTGGGAGAGGAGCGGTTTTTAAATGTTTTTCAATAGCAAGTGACTCCTATACATCTCAACAGGAACAACTTCCTGTTCTGTTCCCTCTTTACATTCTTCACACTGAACATAGATTAAGTGTTAATTAAATCAAATACAGCACTCCAAGAAAGCTTTGAAATCCAATACTATGAATAATGAAACCAAAACACATACTCAAGACTATTTTTAAGTGTAGGTAACTAATGTTTGTCAGCTATATAGTACTTCTTTATTTCTTCAGAAGTCTAGATTTCTAAAAATGCTGAGAAAATATAATTTCCACTTACATGAGGCTGGACACCGTAGGACTGTATTTTCTTAATATATTCAAAAACTTGGAAATCACGAACTTCTGAATAAAAAAAAAGAAAAAATAGTGAGGCTAATGCTTTTCTTGGGCACATACCCGAGATCATCCAAGAAAATTTCAAAGGATGACAAGAAATATCCTGTAGATCTGTTATTAGGACCTCAACTTTCTAGTGCCTGGGTTTCTTACCAGTCTGAAAGGCTATCCAATGATGTGTGTAAAGGGGTGTTAGCTTCACTACAGGAATAACTGCTGAGTAATAACTAGAGGAAATATTGGAAAATATTGACAAAGGGAGATTTTTTTTCTGGTTATTTTATTTTAGGTTTGGATGATAGTATAGATGGGAAGAAACCTAACAATTATTAATGATATTTTATGATATTAATATCATAAAAAACCAACTGGATGACTGGAATTTCATGGACTGAAAGAAATTTTTGCAAATAGATCTCATATTGCAGCATGTTTAAACCTTCAAAAGGTTCAGTGAGCACAGAGAAAATAAATTGAAAGATAAGATACATTTGAAACATAAGAATATATCACTGCATAATGAAGTGATATACAAATAAGTCATACAGAATACATGGCAATGTGTCATGGAGGTAGCAGCTAAAACAGTTGTGGAAAAAAAAGGAGCAAAACCTCCATAAATGAACAGGATAAGCAGCCTGTCGTTGCAAGATATCAGTACAAAACCCTTTTTACAACTATCTGTCTATGTATCTTTTCTCATCAAATTACAATGATGTCATACTTTATATAATCCTATTTTTTTTTATGTGAAAGAAGAAATCCTAGTTGCTTGGGGAAGGCAGCGCAACCCAGTGTGAAAAATAACATCTCATGACATGCTAATGGAGAGTAAATTTAGCATTAATACCTTTTTTAATGAGCTATAGTTGTTTTGCTCATTTCAATGTTGCATCATAGAATGTTTTTCATAAAATAGTGTGGGGCATTTTTAATATTTTTAATAACAGTGTGCTGAATTTGGATAGTTTCATTTGCAATTTAAGTAATGCTTTGTTCTGATGAGATCTCTGGAGGTGGTTTTGACATTTAAAAGTGATGTGAAGAGATTCAAAGTGATTAAAGCTGTCAAATGTTACCCTAATTGTGTGACTGCAATCTTTTCAGCCTCTTTCAATGAGTGTATACATTATACACGCTGCACAGCACTTCTGTTTAGATTGAGGTTTTTTATTAATGCCATCCTGATTGACAGAAATTATTGCAAGATCACAAGTGGAACTAAATTAGTTTGCTCCTCCATTCAAGCAACATGCATAGCCATGAACTTTTAAGATGCAGTCATCTACTTAACATAGTCCTTCCTACTTTCCCCCCAAAACCCCCAGACATTAGTACAGTGACAGAAGGTATCTTTCACATTTATACTGTCATACTATTCCATAGGAATAAATTTTTTTCCCCATATTAGCATTATTTTAACCTTCAGTTTGTATTAAAAATGCTACTTGACAGGTCATTTATTTTAAATATGGTTCCTAGCTAAGAAAAGTATCAGATGTATTCTAATTAATTATGAACAAGTCGGGTTTTCATGACTGATATTTTATTAATATCTTGCTATGTATTCATGGAAGCTGTAATACTTATTGATACCTTCTTGTCTATTAAAAATAAGAAAGCTTCAGAACCATTTTGATATCTTCAGATATTCATGACTTAGCTACCTAGAGTAGTATTCCAACTATTTGATAATATTTGGATATGTAGTGGGGTTTTTTTAAGGTAATTAGGTCCATATGAAGTATTGCCTTCATAGATTTGTCTTGCTAGACTAGTAGAAATACAGGGTAAAATATCCCCTTAAATGAAATGTTTCACAAGTTTTTCTTAATGCTGAAGAATACTTAGTGATGCTGATGTTGTGGTTTAAAAATCTCTGTGCCACAACTGTTCAAATAACTATAATAAAATGCACTGTACTTGCTTATGCCAAAATGGCTGACAACATGCAGCAAAACTTAAATAGCTGTAACCGTAATTAGAAATTCATTGTAATATTAAATGCAGTAACAATTATGATGACATGAATGACAATGAATGAAGCATCTTCTGGATTCCACATTTCACGTGGCCACTCAAATACCGTGAATCTTCGAGCTCCTATTTCAAATATCCTGGTCGGTCATGTTGGCTAGAAGAGCTAAGCAAACATGTAGGCTCAAAGAGAAATCAAAATGAACCTTAATACTGATGATGACAGCAGCAATTACTATGATGAGATTATCTCAACTGAAAACATAGTATTGAGGATATCACACTACAGAGAAAAGTTTTTAATGGACTCCAAACTCTAGATCAAACACTCTAACAGCAAGGAAATGGCAATATTTGTTAATATAATGACTTAAGAGAATAAAAAAGTCCCCAAAAAGTAAAATTTGAGTACAATGGCTTGTGCTGGTTTAAAAGTAAACCAGTAGAAGAATTGAACCTGACTCAAGAGATACTACCATTCAGAGGTACAATTTACTAAAAGTATAAATACAGCGATACAGAGAAAACTGGGTTTTAACCCACAAAGACAGATGTACTCTAGGACATGAAAAGAATGGTGTTCATGAGCCCCTGTGCTGAGCTCCACGTGGTCTTCCTGTGTGCAAAGTAAGAGGAAAGGAAACCTGTTGGTGAAGATGATGATTGCAGTTCTATTGAAGTAATGATCACAGTCTTGTCAAGGGTGGAATTCGCACTCCTGTTGAAGTTGTGATACTCTCTGGATCCCACGAGTGGTACTAGAAGTCCTAAACCCCAAAGATTATATATGCTGAGGTTCAGGTGGGAATGGCTAAGACTTTCTCCAGGACGGTAGGTTAAGTCACAATGGGTGATTTAACTCTGTGAGTCATGGGATATTTTTGTAATCTTTGATGGTCTAGGTCTTTGCAGCTGTCTATTAAGCCAGTCCATTATGGCCTATCAGCAGAGGTGATTTAGACTGGGTGTGAAGGTGCTGATGCCTTCCTGGAGGTGAGTAATCACAGCTAAGTCATTGGTGTGAAAACAATGAAACATTCCCCTGCCTCACAGAGTTCTTTAACACTCAGCTTGCAGCCTGAGGTGTCAGGTGTGCCCTGCCAACCTGCTGCAAATGATCACTTATTACTAACAGTCCATCAGAAATGACATAGAGGATGTAGAACACACAGTTCTCGTTATACCCACATACCCATAAACTGCTCCCAGCCCCTATAACTAGGACAAGGATAGAAGAACATGTTCAAAGAAGCAAAGGCACACTGGGTACAGACATCTAGTTTGCCTTAGGAAGAGGGTGAAATGCCTTTCAAATGAACATTTCATTCATGCTTTTCTTGTAGGTAGGATCAACACAGTGAACATGTGTAGGGGCTATTGCTTCTTTAATTTTCTACATTATTTTAAGAAAACCGCGGAGGAATATTTATGTAGCATGACTCTCAGTAGCACTAAGCAATGAGGCAAATAATGCTTTAAAAACTGCCCAACAACTGCTACAAAGAGATAGGAGGTAACTTTCCAAAAGACTATTTTTGTTATTTTCTGTTGCCCAGTTTGCAGCTTTCTCCAGCTCAGTGACTCATTGTTATCTGGTCTAGAGAGAATGGAAGAATTAATATTTAAAATGTTAATTGTTTAAATAGCAAATTATTATAATGCTTACTCATTGGAGGTGATTTATTTTCACCCTATTTTAATGCCATGTTTTGCATTGAGGGAATTATTTGAGTCATTGATACCTTTGGAATGTTGCGCACTTTTCAGTCATGTTGCAGTCTCTTGACAACATTGTTAAGAATTAATTATAATTCATAATTATAATGGTTAACAATAAAGCTCAAGTTTCGATGGCTTTAATGCCTGATGAGGGTAAGTAATAGAGTTGGGTGAATAATTCATAGCAAATAATTTATTCAGTGAATTTGCCAAATAATGTCTGCAAATAATTCTTTAGCTTGTTTGCAAGCAGTTCATTGTCAGTATTCCCACATTTGAAATCTGAGCTCATTAGAATGGACACAAGGTCTTTATGGTGTTTTCCTGTTCTCTGGTGGTAATTCTAGAACAGAGTATTGTAATTTAAAGAACTGATCCTTTGCTTTTTACAAAAAGTTTCCCACGATATTCTTGAAATTGAGTAATAAAGCAATTGTCTAAAATGTCTTTAGATTAAAGATTATATTAGATATATTTAGATAAGTATTTTTTAAATTGTTAATTTTTTTAAATTCTTGTTTAATTACTAAAGAATTATTGTTTTGGGGTGTTTTTTTTTTAAACACAACTCACTTTTTCTCAGAGTTAGTGCTATTTTAAAATAGAAGCTACATCTGGTATACGCTGACTGTAACTATGGGATGGGAAGGTGTCTGAAAATATTCAAAATTCAACATACTACTGCTAGATTTTATTTTGTTGTAAGCAGAAAACACATGGGATCAGTAAGCTGACAAGATTCAGCTAAGCCTAAATAAACTGTGTCCTTATCAATGTTTTAATTACCTCCTCATTTAGCTGCCTGTTATGATGACCATGCTTTCACATTATTTCACGTTAATGGGTAAATACCTTGTGTTACCACCGCATATGTTCATTTATCCTTGTCACTCAGGCTGCAGCACTGCCATTACTTTACTCACTCCAAGCTGACTTTTGGAACCAGCGAGTGTGCAGGTGCTGGCTGCTGTGCTGAAATGAGGCTGCGTACAATTCTTCTGAGAAAGAAGCTGCCTAGCTGTTTCATAGCAGGAGCTTATGTTCTGAAAAGAGAGCAAACGAGAGTGAAAGATTTTTCCTCAATTTCCCCCCTCAGTTTTCTTTTAAATGAACAAAAATCCACAGAGGAGTTTTATGTAGCTCCACAGTGACAGATCATGCTGTTATCAAGCGCATAAAAATGTAGGAAGAACCACACTGTGTCAGACCAAAGGTTCCACCTTGCTGAATATTATCTCCTAAGCAGCAACCAATAGCAGATGCTCAGGGAGGAATATAGAAAATTGATGAGTACAGAAGGCTTAATCCTTTTCTGTTAGTTCTCCCAGCTTTCCCAGGTTCCTGAGCTGGATGTCCATTGAAAACTGCCACTGGTAATTTTCCAAAAATAATTGCCTAGGCTGGTAACCAACAAGTTTGTGCAGCAAGAATTATTCAGTTCTCAATGAATTTACACCTGCACACTCTCAGAAATTTACAAATCCCTCAAAATTATTACATATATTTCTCACGCATCTGAGTAATTTCTATTATACTCATTGAAAGAGTCCATGCATTGGGCAGATGCACTATCAAAAAAACTTGGTTCTGCCTTACAGATAGTGAAAAATGTTGCATGATATAATTATAGTAAAAAAAGATGTTTCACCTTAAGTACCACTTCCTCCTCACCTGTATGCAGATTTCATGAAAGCTAACAGACTGTTGTGGCATCTGAGGGAAACTCACACCAAAGCTCTTTGTATTCCAAGACTGCTTCTATATTAGTGGCTATTCAGAGTTTGAAAGGGAAAAAAAATGAAAGATGGAAAAAAGCAAATAAACTTTCTTTTTAAACAATTTTGTTTACAGTGTAATGAAAAATCAAAATTGGATAATAATGAGTCATTGAATCTTCTGCCAAAGTCTTTAATTTGCACTGAATATCAATATATGGGGAATAAAGTTTCTCTATTAGGAAATATATAATATTCTCCTTTAGATAGAGTAAAAGAATTAACACTTTATCCCAGTAATACCTACTAAGTTTTGGAAAAGGCAGGATAAAACTATAATGAAGATTATGAGGCCCTGCCTCAGACTGCATATATTATATGGAGAAAAGTCCTAAAAGATGAAATAAATGTTCTGCTACTAAGAATTAACTTTTTCTAGGTATGTGGGTACTTCATGTCTGTTTCTTTTACTTCTGTAAATATGTGTATTTATTTGGATGTGAAGTCACTGAACATAGAATAAATTTAGGAGGTTTGGCTAAACTAGTATCATTGTGCTTAGTCTTAGGACACGATACATTTGAAAGGGCACTACCTCAGCTCTTTTACCAGAGCTGTTCCCTTACTGTTGAATGGCTCACCAACAAAAATTGCCATCCTGAGATAAAAGTCTGAAAAAAAGGTCATCTTTCAATTGAGGTCTGAGAACTTTAAAAGTTCAACTCTTGTCAATCATTGAGAGATTTTCAGAACCTGGTGTTGTCCATCACACAGGGGTATAACGGTCCTGATATCCTGCTCTTCTCAAGGTGCAGAAAGCACCTAAGATCCACCAAATCAAATGCTAGTTTGGACTGAATTTGAAGACTTAGTTAAGGAAAAAAAAGAAAAAGAAAAAAAAAGGAAAAGAAAAAAACCCCAACAATTCTATACACTTTAAACATAATGCCTTAGAGAAATGAGAAAGGAGCAACTGGATGATGACTGATGAAGTCTCTTTAATCTATCTCAAATGATGTAGGAAATTTGATTTTTCTATCAGGTAACTAACATAGACTCTGTGTCACTCATAGCACAGATGGCTGTGAAAATATGGTCTGTTCATTTAAAGCAAAACCACATCCTCATAACAATAATATAAAAGATGGCAAAAGAAGCATTTGCTACATATTAAACTGCAGTTGTGCAGAAATGTTTTGTTTAGCTGTTGAAAATACCCAGTTAAGCATGTACATTTCAGCAGAATCTTTTGTTTGGGTTGTGTAATTTGAAATGGAGGTAGAAGGGGGACCTTTAGAATCAGATAGTCCATACATCTAAAATTAGATAAAAAATACATTGATAGATAAAATCAACATATTTTGCAACAGTTGACAATTTTTAAATTTTATCCTGTTTCAAAATGAAAATTATACTGTCTGAAAAGATTGCATTTTTGGGAGTTCTCTTAGAGGCCTTCTTATGCCTTTTCTCTTATGAACCAGCTCTTTGCAAAACCTTTGGGGACAAAATGTCTTATAGTTTTAATTGAAGTTGACATTTGGGAGAAATGAACTGCTCCCAAATTTACTTGGATATTTATGATATATTTTTAATGCAAGACATCCCCTGTAACTCAGAACTATCAACATGCATGATTTATATCAGTGCGGTTTTACTTAGACTAAGCTTGAGCCCAGAATTTGCTGGCTGGAGGCTATGTGAGACCTTAGACCTTCTTGCTGCCTCTCTGCACTACCTGCTTTGCAAAGTAGCCTTTGTCACCCATGCCATCCTTCAGCTCTGCCCTGCATGGTGCTCTCACCCGTTTGACTCACTCCTCCCAGCACTTAGCAGAATTATGCTTTCCAGCGTGCTCTGGGAAGCGGCTGAAGGTCCGGTTCTCTCTCAGTTCTCTTCAGCTTCCAGTCAACAAAAGAAGGGTCTGAACAGGAAAATGGGGTGATAGGTAGAAATAGGAAGACACTGAGAATCTCAGTGTCTTTTAAAATAGGGATTTCAAGCTTCTCATACTTTCAGAGAAGTGGAGATTTTCAGTTCTCTCTTTTCAAGGGAAGGGATTGTCAACTCTCCTCATCATGAAAGGAATATGAATGGCCTGTAAAAAGCAAAGATTTCCCTTGTGTATCCTAGGGCACCAGTAAGCCTTGGGAAGGTTCCAGATTGAATGCAATTTTTATTTTTGTTATTCAACAGCAGAAAAGCAGTCTGTCAGCACGGAATGCATGCAGGTACAAAGCCAGGCACTTAGGTAGTTGTGAGTCAATGCTTCAGTATAAAGTAGGTTAGCTGCTGTCTCAGATATTGTTCAGAGTAATTTTAGGCTAATGAGAAAGAAAATTGGGTAAGGGAATAGTTTATTCAGGGTTCTCTACAAAAAAATACTGTAAAAAGTTTTTCAGACACATTTCAGAGAATGGACCTTGTCTCCTGAAAGCAAGCCCACTCTGCAGACTGGAATCCTGGTATGCTGTTTAGGATAGCTGGAATTATACACTCCAAAGTATATTGTAATACTACAAAAAAAGGGAGTAAGAGTAGGCTGAAAGGCTGGAGGGGGAGAATGAGTCTGTGAAAAGATAATATTTAACACTTGTGTGTAACATTTCACTTTTTCTTGTACTTCGCAAACATTGACTGATGAATAATCTCACAGCAATACATTGAGTCAGGTAGTACATTTCCTTCCTATTATTATCCCCAGTTGGTGGTGGTGGGGAATGTATAGAACTAGATGGGAACAGAGGGGACACATCAAGAGCTGTCTGAATTCTCAGTAGTATCCTAGAGAATTCTTCCTTATTATTTTGATTTAAGCAAATTTTAGCTTTTGAAATCAGAGCCCATAGAGTGCCTCATTAACAACATTTTGCTGGCAGTGCTTCCATTTTTTCATTTCCAATTATAAGGCAACAAGTGAGTTCCTTCTTTGTGTACGACAGCAATGCCAGTCATTTTTGTTTGCAATATATCTGTTGTTTCTGTTGGTGGAGGGAGAGGAAAGAGGCACAGAGTACTGGCAGTGAGTGGTATGCTCTCAGCAGCTGTCACTGCTGTCAATTACTTGGTTTTCACTTATAAAAGGCAATATGGGATCTTTAGCTTTTATAGTACCCAAGAAAGGCTGGCTGGTGATTATTGATTTTATTTAGTCCAGGGGAGCTGCTCACACACAGACTACAGTGAGTTGTGTGCTTCCTGCTGCTAGCTCTCCTGCCACTTACTGTTTTCAATTATTTATAAAATCCAAGGCACATCACAGAACAGTTCAGCACAGCCTCTGAGACAGGCTGCTATTACAGTGCTCCATCCATGTGCCTACCATTTTTGTAACAGGAATTGACATGAGCAAATTGCCCTAATGAGGTCTGATACGTTATGAAGGCCTGGCCAGTAAAAAAAACTATACAAAATCTGGTATAAGCATAACAGGCTGCAAATGCCATGGTCACCCCTTTCCAAAGTATCCACCACTAGCTTTTAATGTGTTCTTCTGTGCATTCCATCCATTTTGTGTTTGTCTTAGCTTCTCTAAGTGCCTTGTGGGGATAACAATATGAGGAGACCTGTTTTCTTCAGTGAGAGAGATTACTTCGAGAGTCTCTGCTAAAAATGGTTCAGAAAAGTAAAAGAACTATTTTTCTCCTCTCAAAAGATCCATGAAAAATTGTCAGTAAGGGCTTCAGAAGAAACTTGAAGGCAGGCAGATACTGAGAGGTGAAAAAAATAAAAAGAGCTCTAAGGGAAAAGAGAACCAAGAAGGCATTCCTGTTCATACTTGCTTTCCATTTTTTCCCTTGGAGCTGAAAGTTATGAAAGAATGAAGAGCTGAACTTCCTAATACTTCCACCTTCAGTTCTGGGAGCTAAGAAGGGGCATTAAGGCTGTAGTCAAAGCAGGAGAAAAGATCAACAGATCTTAAAAAATTGCCTGTGATCCCATAAAAGAAGGTTGGATAAAACTTAAATTTTGTAGGAATTTTTATGACTGTGGAAGGGCTTAAGATGTTTTGGTTATGTGCAAAGCTATACGAGAACAGAAAAGGAGTAAATTGCATTTGCTCGGTGAAGGGTAAGCAAATAAAAAAAGCTGGATAAAAAAATAAAAAAGCGATGGATGTTAGTTAAAATATAATTTTTTGACTTGCAAAGAGACAGAAGTCTAAAGTATCTTTTCAGATATTTTCAGTCAAATCACTGGTTTACTTATATTGGTATAGAGCATACCCAAAGACATTTCTAAAAATACAATATTAACTCAAAATATAGGAACCCAGACATGCTTTCAGATAAAGTCTTAAAATAATTCTATCCAGAATAGAGTACTCATATTGCCAAAAATCACAAAATATACGGTCTAGTACTGGCATTTAGAGCTGTTAAAGCTGAAAAGTGAGCACAGTATAGTAGATGTGGATTGTTACTTTCTAGAAGCTGACAAACTTTTTCACATTTGGTGCTATTAAAATATCTTCTTGCAGTACACTACGTATAGGTGACATACTTCATATTTTTTTGCTTTTCCAGAGTTTTAATCCTAAGGCCATAGTTCTTGATTTGATCCCCAGAAAAAGGTACAGTGACTTCATGCCTGATATATATTTTATAAGTTTCTGTTTCAATTAATATAGATTTGCTCTTTAGATAATGTTTTGCTTTCTTTATGTGTTAGTATATTCCTAGCAGAAGTAATGCAGCTTTTAACTGTAGTTCCATGAAAATTGCTGAAAAAAATACTTCTAAAATTGTCTTTGAAAGTACAGTTATAATTTTAGTGCCACTTTTTAAAGGAATTCTTTAGCTTCTTAAAGCTTAGACTGAAGCTGGCATAAGAATCAAGAAGGCATATATATTTAAGGAATGAATATATATTTATGGAAAACTTTCTGAAGTCCTCTGTCAGCTGCAGTCTCAATGCTCAATGGTTTCTTCTTCTGAAAGGGAGAAATTTTTCAAATCGAGTTTTCTTTAAGAGTCAGCCACTGATGATGTAGTTCATATCCTATTCCCAGGATGCTGATACTACAGGTAGGGAGTTAGATTCTCCTTTCTATCTCCTAACATAAAACTAGATGGCATAAGAAGCCCAAACATGTGAAGGAAGGTGTTCTACACATTTAAGGTCTACGTATACTGTAGGAAAAGAAACTAAGATACTGGAAAGCCATGTTGGAATGAATAGAAATTTCATTGACCATGTCAGTGGAACTTATAATCAGCCTATATTAAAATGAACACCCAAAAAAACATAACAACCTTCTGTTTGAATGTAATAGATGTTTCAAATTTCTTGTCAGCACTTGTTCATAAAACAACTTAATAAATCAAATACGATATGCACTATAAAAAAGATCACACAAGGATAAATTCAGGGAAGTGTCAGCATGCAAATGGCACAGTAAAGAATGAAGATGCTGTTTTAGACTTTATTCCAAAAAAGTGTTCATTGGGAATGCCTTTGGTCACTTGTGTGAAGATTTGCTCTGAGCAAGCAAGGTCAAACTCAGACCAGCAGGTCTGACCAGAGGGATCACCTTTCAGGATTAAGGCTGCTTTTAACACAATCTCCTCTTTTGTTCAGGTAGATCTTATGTTCATTCTTTGTCTTAATTGTCATAAAATCTATGCAAACAATTTCATGACAGATTTAGTGTTTTTCTCAAATACTTAAAACAAGGAGGCAAACATATATGTTAAAACTGTAACAGAACGTTCATGTGAGAGTACTTGTAATGGTAACATCATACACTTCTAGCTGTGATTTTTTTAAAACCATATTTTGGTTATTGTATTTAAGATAACAATCTTAGAGAACATAAGGAAGTAATTTGATCCCTTTTGTAGAATTTGTTGCAAGTGAGTCAGGCGAAACATCAGATAGGAAAGATCTGATTTGTGTTACAGTTTATAAATATTTGCTGCATTCAAAGCCAGATGTTCATACACTAAATCTTTTCTTTCCCAAAATATACTAGAAAGCTTAAAAAATGGTAAAATAAAATGCTTATTTCCTCCAAAGGAAGATATTTTTAAGTAGAGGCATTTGCCATACTGTGAACTTTTTGACGGTGAAAAATATGAAATAAAGACAATAAAAGATATTTCAAAATAACTATTAAAAGCAGCTTCAGTCATCAGCCCTTTATACACTGCAACACATGCATGTGCTCATTAACACAAATACAGAGGCTTGAGATGAGGGTGATCTTCCTGTGTGAATTCACCTGTAGAATCACAGTCCAAGTAATAAATTTTGCGTTGTGGACTGCAAGCTATATACAGTCATTGGCACAAAATGAACAACAGGTCCAGAAAATAATGGAACCTGAAAACTAAGCATTCTCTACGATCAAAAACATTTTAAACATAAATATTACTATGACAATCACTGCAATCAATTGGTGGATCATGCATTCTCAGTCTAGATTTTTAGAAGTCTAGTTTTCCTGTAATTAAATAGTAATAGTAAAACTAACAGTAGCTGTAATAGCAATAACAATAATCATGGAAACATTTCTATAAATAGATCATCTACTAGTTTTTACGAAACCAAATTTTCAGTCCAAAGTTCACCTGTACTTCTAGACATTAAAAAATATTTTCCTCTCCATTTAAACATGTTCTTTTACTCTCAATATAGAAATGGGACATGAAGTGGAGTTTTCTGTATATCACATTGCAAAGTTCGTGCTAAAGGGTCATGTAGTCTTGTAGACAAAGTGCACTTGGATGTCAGGCAAGTAAAGTTGTAGAGGTAGTTTTAGAAATATCTAGCTAGACATCTATGATAAATAGACTTCATAAGGTTAGTTATTCTCGAGCAAAAAGGTTCTGTTATCTGGTTTTAGAGTATGCTGAGTATATTAAAGATAAAAGTCTTGTTCCGTCAAATTCAAAGGGGAAATAGATCTGGATCACATTAATACGTTATATGAGAAATTCTTTTAGATGGGGTTTTCACTAAGACAACAGGATGGACATGCAGAGGTTTTAGTCACTTGGAAACTGTCCTATCAACATTATGGAGGTAAACATTTCATTTGGAAACTTCTGCTTCCTCCACAATTCAATCACTCTATAATTTGCAAAGATTTTGAATTTGATTACTATATCACCACATACTTGACCATACTCCATAATCAAAGAATCCCACCAGAACCTATATTTAATTCTGTATGGACTGTTTCATACTGAAGTTAATCCTTCATACAGTTTAAAAAGCTGTTACTTCAATAGCCAGCCAAGGACAGAGAATTTAAAAAGAAACGGTTATCATTAGGAGTGTTCATTCCACAGAAATCATCAGCAGCTTTGATAAACAGGTAAAGCCTGGTAAAAGTTTGATTCCCATAACCTCTCAAATTTCTGATGGCAAAATATTAACTTGTATGAAATTCAGCGTTGTAATAAGCGGAATAACGAAATTCTGTCAAGAGTTCTGAAGTTTTCATAATGATTGGGCACACAGCTAAAGAGGACACCTTGTGCTTTGTGTACTTTACTGTAATCATTCTTTCAGTAAATCATGTAGATATTTAAAGGTAAAACATATTTCCATGGAAAAAAACCCTAAAAAATTAACTACTTGTTTAGTTTAACTGAGAAAATTCTTAAGCTATTTTGCAGAGTGCTAAACCCCGGGTTTTTTCCTACTTGACAATGAATAAAGGAATTGTGATTCATTTATATTATACAACTTAAATATGCAAGCTCTACAAAACTGGTATGGTTCATAAACTCCAAGTCCATGTTTAGGTGTTTATTTAAAAGCCTATCAAATATTAGAAATCCTCATGACCAGCTTCTCAACTCATAAAATAATGAATCCGTACTGAGTCAGTGTCAATGGGCATAGGGGATAATCAGGTTGTTAATACATGTACAGTTGAGGGATCTTTTTTCAGCCAACTGACATTCTTATTCAGGAAATGAAGAAGGAAACATTTCATTACAGTGAAAGAGAATAAACCTAGTGAGAAACAAACAAGGAACAGTCACAGGATCAGACATCTAACAGGTGAAAACTGTCATAGCTCCATTAAAAATAATGTCACTATACACCAGCTGAGGATCAGGACCTTACTTCTTTAATTGAAGTTGATTCCAAGATGTAAAACAAGGACTGTTATCAGGCTTTCTGGATTATTGCATAACTCTTATCTACATCACTTTAATCAACTGGTTCAAATTGATCTTAAGAAAAATAGATTAGCATTCATCAATATATGGAGAGAGCTTAACATAAGAAAAAAACATATCATTGAATCATTAAAATATTATTAACTATATGCAGAGGAAATTTTCAACAAAGTTGAGGTTCCAATTTGTTTGACTGTAGGAGTTCAGATTAGAGAAATTACTTTTATTAAGACTATTGTAAAATCACTTCGGCAAGTAGTAAAGAAGCCACTGTGTTTATCTTAAACTGAAGCATGCATCTTGGAACTTTTTCTTTTTCTTAAAATATAATTAAAAATGCACATGTATATATATGTATATAGATATAGATATATAGATACAGATATATAATCATCCCTTTACCTTTTCTAGTTTTTGAAACACCAGTGAAGTCACTAAGAGTCAGACAATAAAGCAAAGCTACATGCTGATAGTCATGACTTAGTTTTTTCAAGTGTTTGGAAACTGATAATGTCCAAACTTTGCACAAGCAAAACTCTGGCATAAGGCACTTCAGCACAATCGATCTACCTGTTGAAGCCTGACGCAGGAGGGGCCTCAACTGAGTGATGTGTGATCTTTGTAGTGTAATATTCTCTTCCTTATCTGGGCATTCTGGTTTGAGATATCACACCCTCTCTACTGACCTCCGATTGCTCGTTGCCACCCAGCAGCTGGATGTTGGCACAAATCATCTGCAAAGTTGTTTTCGTGAACACTCCTACATATGCTAAGAGGAAAATCAGTCCTCTTAACTCAGACCATCTGATAAAACTGTTTAAACAGCAGAGCTGGTTTTGCAACCCCTTCCACGACTAATAGTGAGAGCAGTAAACTTCTTCAGAATGACAATGATCAGATTCTATTGGCAGTAACATCTTATACCTCAACTGCTGGCAGTTAACCTGGACAGGACATAGCTGGCATTGACTCTCTATTGTTGCTCTGTATCATAATGAATAATTTAGAGAGCTGTTTTAAGGCAATGGCTTAGGGAGTAGGACTTTCTAGGGAGGAGGACTTTTCTCCTTTTACCAAAGTAAAAAGGTAGGTAACATCCGAAATTTATCTGCCGAGCAAGATGATTTTCATTCCAATGGAACTGTCCTCATACATTTAATGCAGCACACGCCATTAATGTTCCCAATAAAGGCAGTGATTTTTCAGCTAGAAAAATACTTGTCACAATTTATATGATTCAAATAGGAAGGAGACTCGGATAGAGCATAGAAATCCAATTTGAGCCACAGGTAGTTGTAACTCTAGAAATGTGTATTTTTTTCATTAAAAGACCTTGAGGGTTAAAGTCATGACTGAATAGCTTTAGACTCACTTAGATACAACCTGAGATAAACACAGAAACATTCTTTGGTGTACTATGTTCTCTGATGCTAATGTGAAATAGACCACAGATAAAAGCGTAAACACTGAAGAGTTAATACATGGACATGGAGCTGATAAGCTAGAATGTTGTGGGTTTTTTTTCCTTTCTCCAATATTCCCATTTAAAATTATTTTAAACAAATTTCAGTCATTCTTTTTATTTCATGTTTACTAAATAGACATATAAAAAGTGGAATTATGACAAGTTCATAAAAATTCAATTAATTTCTGTTGTGAAGTCATCTTTCAATAAAGACAAGAAAATCCATTCCCAGGAATAAGACTGTATTTTATCCCTACTTAGATATCAGATATTACAGTCACAAATGTAGAGAACATTTCTGCAGGTCTCAATTTGAAATTATGCTAATAAATCTAAGGAAAAATATAGTTTTTCTTCCTGTGGAGTGGCTTGTTAACTTGCACCGTGAAATCTGAAATGTGATTTAAATAATAAATTGTGGAGCCTAGTATCTGCCCATGATAAAACCCTAAAAGATACCCCTTCTTTCTCTTTTTACTATTATAGAGTGTGATAAACATCCCTGGCATGTACACATGTATTCACTTCCTTTATTTGATTTCAAACCCTAAAAACTGTTAAGAAAAAATATCAGAACATCAAGATCTCAGAAAAGAAAAGAAAACTCGGAACATAAAAATAAGGGGTAATCCTGGGTTCAGAGTGACTTTAAAGTTGAAATTTAAACATTTTTTGAATAAATATTAGAAAATTGCTAAAAGTCAGCTGGGACTTTTGTGTTTGTTTGTTTGTGTGTATGTGTTTTTTCCCCCAGAGATCACATCATATTTTTAATGTCCAAGTTTGAAAATTGTAGGGATTTAACACTTAGATGAAAGACAAAGCAAATTCCTGGAGAAAGGAGAAATGCTAGACTTGATCAAGAATCTNGGGTCATTGAAAAATAACGAATATTTAAAGGACAGTTTTCAGAGACCATGGAGTGGTTGCAAGTGGTTGTAATCATAGAGAGATATATTACATTTCATAACATAGCATATGCATTACTCTTGTCTTTGTTAATAATGTTCATTAACAGTCAATTGCTGTTAATAATTTGGTCTATAAAGAAGAAAAATATACTACTACAGAAAACACCTTGGTATTGAAGATGAATCTTAAGACGAATCATATGTTTAATGTTTCCTTTTGAAGCAAGTGAATAACCATTTTGCTACTAGTTAAATTATGCCAGATCACAAAATACAAATAAAAATAAAAAGTCTTGTGGTGCTGTGTAGTGAGCTTTGTCCCAGCATAGATATGGAAACACTTCGAGACAAATAACACGCTAATTTTAATAAAATCGCATAGGAATAACTTAAGTGAAAATTTTCTTCACTATAAAATATGTATATTTTTAAATTGCTTCTGGTTTTAATCTGTTTTAGAAATGTACTTTTGTGTTTTCTAAACAGATTTGCTCCTGCATCTCCCCCAAATGACTGTATTTCAGAGGGAGTGTATGAATTAGTGTACACATACAAATTACTCACTGTCCAACATTTGCTAGTTGAGAACTGCTCAAATTCAAGCTTTGAATCAAATCCAACACTCATTGGCACCTGGACAAGCATATTAAAGCACATGTTCTCTCTTAGCACCCAATTTGGCCTTAACTTTGCATATGTTTCCTTCTATAAATTTTCTCTTATGGATCAGCTTCCATGAACATCAAATAATACAGAAAGGCAATGATATTTCTGTTTCCAAAATACAACAATATGCCCGTACATTATTAAAACAAAATGTATGATAGATAATATGCTTAGCTTTAGATGCTAATGTACAATATATTTTCCCATCTCCTCTCATTTAGTGAAATTACTCTAGAAGAAAAATATCCCTTTTTATTGAAGTATACTGGATTAAAGTGAATTATTAAAATGCATAAAACAAGACAGTAATGTATAATGTGGTTTGTGACAAAATGTACTGTAACCTTAACTGTAATTATATCAAATATATTGATTTAAATTTCATAATCAAATTGTGCAGGTAACGATCCATATCTTTGGTAATTGAGTTGTGTGTGCAAATGTAATTATAGTAATGGTATAAAAATTTGATGATGCCATCTAGATTAGATTGAACTTTGGGTGTACTTTAAAGAATATTCAGGGATTCATAAAAAAATCAGTTTATGTGGAACTATATCATAACACAGGACTGATGTTTTCCTGAGAATGGAGTTTGATCCCTGTTAGAAATGTGACAGAAAAAATTCCAACCAGGGCAGCATCTTCAGGTTCCTGTTATAATATAAGACATAGGTGATGAAAACCTTTCTAGAAGACAACAATTTTATTTTGTGTAGAAGCAATCTCAGGCTTTTACTGAATGGGATTTTTTAGCTACCAGCATTTTCTATAGATGCTAAGAGCTTCAGTTCTCAAAAGTCTTCTGAACTTTTAAGGCAGTGACCAGCAAGATTACATTTACTAGTGTAGCAGAGGAAGGTATTTCATAGTTCTTCACAATGCTGGAACTATTAAAAAAAAATCACCAAAAAATCCCCCCCCCAAAAAAAAAAAAAAAAAGGACAGCCCCCCAAATAAATAAGAAAAATCCAACAGTCCTTTATGTAGTACCAGATAGCCAGTCATCTGGAATGAGATATATACACTGGCTTTGTCATAAAATGCTTTCTTGTGATGACTACAGTAATGGTAAGCAGTGACCATAGATTTGCTATAACCACACGCACACATCTTTGTTTAAGAATGAATAGAAGTTCCAAACAAAACCTTATAGATCTGCAGTAAAAACTGGGGGATGGGGGTTGGGGAGGGGAAGGGAAAAAAAGAGAGAGAGAAAAGTTAAATTAACTATATCCCCATATCTGGAGAAAAGTCCTCCCTTTGTTTTGTTTTCAGTTCTCAAAGACATTATTAATCCCAATGGTATCTATATGTGTATTTCTTAAAGAGCAGATTTTGGCTCAAACATGCAATTAAATTTTTATGCGTTGGTACAAATTTTCATTTACTTAGTGGAAATTGGTTGAAGGTATTAAACAACAAACATTTTCTAGAATAATTTACCTCAGCCAAAATTCTTCTGTGATGAAATTGTTCTCACACAAATGTATGTGTTGAACTCATAAATACCTTCAAAAACTTATGAAAATGGTGCATGTAGGTCTTAGTTTTCTAAATCTGCATTATTCTCATACCAACATTACATGGTACATTTCTTGCTGGCAGAATCACGTAGGTAGTAAAATTTTAATTGCAGCATTGCAAATGCAAGTAAGACTAGATTGTCTCAGTACTTGAGGATGTAGATTTTTAACAATATCAATTATACAGAGTTTTAGATTGATCAAATGTGTTTCTAGAAGATGTGAGATTCAGAAAATGTAGGTAAAATTTCAATAGGCATATGGCTAGCAGTATGTGGTTAGTAAATATTCAGCTAATTAGAGTTTTCTTGGATGAAGCACACAAAGAAACATTGTTTCTGTGACATCTGATGATGTGTACCATTCAAATATAAAAGAGAACTATTCTTTAGAATTAAGGAAAAAACCCTGGAGCTTATCTCTGTATTCTAAGACAGGGATGGCTACATGATCATGGCAAAATATGATGAAACGAGAAAAAATATAGGATTATTTTCTTATTTATATATTCTGTTTCTCTGTCTTTATTGAGAGAAGATATATTGTATATAGAAGGTATAGAGGTATGAATGCTTCATCTTGTTTATCTTCCCTAGATCATATCTGAAATAAAAGGATAAATTTAAAAGCACAGTAGAAAAGTCCTTCTTCTCCAAGGACAAAATGCTACTTATATGAACAAATTTAACAATGAAAAAAGCAACAACAACTCTTTTCTACACAGAAGTGAAGAAGAGGTGGTGACAAGGAGCCACATTTCATATTGTTAGTTTGCTCAAAACCGCGACTGTTCTTTTTAGTGGCTTTTAAGTAATTTTTAAAGGTTCTATTCAGGTCACAGAACAAACCACTAATATTGATTTCTGCTAATACAACATAAATGCTTCCTATGTACATTAAAGTCAGTGACACATAGCTCAGCATGCAATGGCAGCATATTTACTCAGTTACAAATATGCTTTGTACACGTCTACCTCTGGAAGGAGGGGGAAATTCTATCAGAGTAATGGCCAGCCTCTTTCATGCTGAGGGCCAGAATTGTCCCCGAATAAGTCAGAGGGCAAATGCAGAGCACAGAACATGCCTCAATCACATAATTAGTATTCATATCGTGCTTTTTTTCTTAAAAAAATATATATGGTAATATTTTTATACTTTTTCCTTCTAAACATGCAATGGTTCCCAGCTACAGTACATCTAAACTTTGATCCAGAACATCTAAGATCATGTGACATATTTTGGCCAAGACAATATCTGAATCACTAAATTTTGGGTTGCCTGAGCCTTATCATAGCTATGATTGCCCTCAGCCCATCACCAACAGGGTGAAAAGAGTGATTCACCTGCTAATTATGTACATATCAGAAGCTTATTCATGTTATTGAAAAATACCATAAAACAGAATAAAGAAATTTGGACTTATTAAACTCAAACACAGTTCTTAAACATCTCATGAAGAAAGAAAAAAGAACGATAACAATTTCTCTATGTGCTCAGAAAGTCTAGAGAACAGACATATTTCTAATTATTTGAGATAAAAAAATAAAAATAGTCTTAGATTTGAAAGGGGACAGGAAGTTTGTTTGTTTGTTTATTTATTTATTTATTTGCTAGGATTTATAATTAGGCCTCTAAGCTCTTATTTAGCCACTGCTATACTTTCCAGTGTGTTGAGAACTTGCACATTTTCACAAAAGGAAATGGAGTTATACAGTGACGTGGTACTGAACAAGAGGAAACAATTAAAAATCATCTTATGTATTTTATATGCTTATGAACAAAATAGATTTTTACCTTTGATGTTTCTTAAATGCTGTGCCTATCTATATGCTAATAAAACAGATACCTCATGAACGTTTGCAAATACATCCCACTGTTTTTAAAAATTAGTTTAATCCTCAGAATAAATAAAATTTTCAATTAAGATCATAAAAGCAGGATTACAAATTACACAGGAAAAAAACATTCAGAACTTCTTATCCTAATTATCAAAATATCTTGTCACTAAATTGATTTGTCAGTAAAATGAATGGATGTGACCAGATTTTTTTTTAACTTAATACCGGTTCATTTCACTTTTTTCCGCCTCCGTAAGTCAGCAGTTGTCAGAAGCATAATGTGTTTTTCTTGTGGCATAATGTATTTGAATTTATTCATTTCTCTTTACTCATCTACTTATGAGTCTTAATAACGTAGAATTGTCAGAATTTCTTTGTGAAGTACTAAGCGGAATGCTTTTGTAGGAAGGCATTTATTTTGTGAGCTAGATGCAGAAACACTAATCATATCACTAATTGAGACTTAAAGGTATCAGAGAAAAGAATTATGAAAGGAAGAAAGCTGGTTCTTAAGTGCTTAGAGAGGAAAAAATAAAATTTGAATGTGAAAATATCTATATAAAATATTGATCTCCTTTTTATTAAATACATTCTTTGTGCAACACAGTTGTGGGAGTCAAACTAAAGTTTTCTGTAGCTTATCCTAGAAAGAAAAAAAACCAAAATTATAGCCCTCAATTTGTTCATTCAAAAGCTTTCTGAATGAAATTCAAGATTAGCTTTTTTTTTCTGAAGCAGTTAAATAATTTAGCTGCTCGCAGTGCCGTTGCCTCCTAATTATACTTTAAATAAAAGAATATTTAAATGATCTTGCATACAGCAAGCAAATGAAAACAGACAAAATTATCCTAAAATTCTTGCTGATCATTCAGTTTCACGAGCTATTCTACCGCAAGCTCAAATAGAAGATATGAGTACTTTATTTCTGAGAGATTTTTAACTTCTATAATATAAAGCTCTTTCTGCCCATTCAGGAGAAATAATATGCTGCTTTGCACACCTTATAGGCATAAAGCTGTTGAAGAAGCTATTCTTTAAAATACTATAATCAGCCACCAGACTTGATTTCTAAAATCCACAGGTGTCTTTTTCAGATGTGATTCCTGCTTTTTGAAAGATTAATCGAAATTATTTAAACAATTCAGTAGATATGTACACTTACCCATATTCAGCAGCACTCATTTATGTCTAACTTTGATCTCAGCAGTCCCAGTTCAATAAAATACATAATCACATAAGTGGTCATCAACTTTGGGAACTAACAAAGAAATAGAGATTCTGCATAAGCACCTGAAGCACATGGACATGAGAGCACTTAAATAATGGAAGCTACTCTTGATTTAAGCTTTTGGGGTCTGAATCAAGCACCTGGAAGGTAAAAGAAAGATTTGTTCACATTGGATATTTTGTGTTTAGAGCTATCAGTATAATGACCCCTCTCAAATGAGAAACATATTCCATTACTCTATACACATTCATAATAATTTTTAAAGCTCAGAGAGTGTGATTGCAAATGAAATATTAACACCCTAAAACAGTCTGGAAAGAACTGAGGGTCATTATGGTTCTGGCAACAAAAAATATCTAATGCACTTTCTAGAAATAGTTAGAGGAGGTAAACCTGGAATATGAATATCAAATTGTAAAGTGTTCAGAGCCATGCACGTGCTTACAGAGTCCTGGGAAAGCAAGTGAAGGTCAATAGACAGTTACAAACCCATTGCCTTAATTATAGGTACATATTCTCATATTCAAAAATTTTATTTCAGGAAGTTAACCACAACATGCACAGTGATTTAAGATTGCTGTTTATAAGCATTTTAGGGGTTGCTCTCATTTGACTTTCACCTACCAGTAAAAAAATAGTCTAGTTTGTAGTACTTTTAGTCAAGTTCCCAATTGTGTTTGAGCTGCTGCCAGTGGAGTCACTCAGATATCTAAGTGCATGAGTAGTGGGA
>VWZD01004426.1:1882679-1914995 GCA_013396695.1 Sakesphorus luctuosus | reverse complement strand
CTAGAGTTGAAGTTTACTTTGTATTTTTTTTTCTGAGAGAATGTTTTGGGATTACAACACACAGACAAAGATAAATCAAGCAGCTGTGGGATAATATCCCATTGTGCTATATACCAATTACTATCACCAGAGCATAAATAAAAAAAATATTATGATGAAGAAGATATATTAGAAGAGATAGAATGGTGATAATCTAATCAAAAGTTCACCTACTAAAAAACTTGGCCCCAAATAATAAATAACAGCAATGTTCATAAAGGTAATGTTTATTTCCTTCCTAGAAGGGGTAGCCTGTTCAGACTGGCACTGGGTTCTTCTGGCATCAAGTCAAGTTTACGATATTTTTACCTCCCAAGACACAACTGAAATTCTTTTCCTGCAGTGAGTCCACACAAATTCATCAGGCAACCATTGTATTTTTACAAGATACCAATTCAAAAGGCAAACAGAAGATTCCCATTACACTTTTATAGTAGCCAACTCCTCCACCTCTTCCTAGAGGTTTATGAAGAAAATCCATGGATACAAAGTTCAGATTTCAAATATCTTCAGCAGACTATTATTGTTGGATTAATAGTTCCGATTAGATACTTTTTTAAGAAAATAACCTGAAAGATGCAGCTGATAACTCAGGTGGATGGAATCCCCCATATTCTTCTGCTTTGCTTCTGCTTCTGCAATGTTTTCACTGGATGGAAGGTATAAATACCTTCCATCCAGCATGTTATGTGAAAGTACAAATCTGAACTTCCCATTACACAGTAAATCACTTTTTCAGGTTTTTGTTGTTTTGTTTGTTTGTTTTGTTTGATTGGTTGTTTTTCTGTTTTGTTTGTGTGTTTTTTAATTATAAGGCTCTACACCTTCCAACTGACATGTAGAAATTTTAGCTTGTGCTTAGGGCTGAAAGAAGGAAAAAATAAAATCAAAATAGGATTACAGTTTCAATCAGAATAAATGGAAATTATTTTATGGTTTGGTATTGCTGATAAATAAAAAATACGCATTTTAATATTTTAATTGTCTTTTAAAATATGCTACATTTTTTAAAATAGAAGGTCTTACAGATGAAAATATGATTTGACAAAATGAATCTTCTCCAATACCATTTTTGAAATAGCTGGATAAGTAGAACACAATTTTTCTATGGAAATGGGAATTACTGCTGTAGCTACTCTATCGTTTCAGCAAAATCCTACCAATAAGTTACCACAGAGCTTGATTCACTGCTAAGTATTTTGAAACTTTTCTAGAATGAAAGGCTAAGACAGCTGTAAAAATTGAGTCTCTACCAGTCCAGCTGATTCAGCAAGGAATTAGCCATGCTCAGGAAGTCCTTTAAGAGATACTCTATTCTGAGGCATCAAACCATGAAAATATGTGGAGCTGCTGTAACTGAGCAGTGCCAAACACATGTCCACATATTAAATACTCTGATTTAAACAGTAGCACAAAATCTCTGCCTCATACTAGAAGCTTTTTGGATAGTGTTCCTATTTCTTTTAACGTTTCTGTCTTCACAGAACAATTGGAAGAAAGGATAAGGCTATGATTTTGAATCTTTATGTTCAGTCTTTCAGAACAAGGTTCCCTTCTGTTTTGGAAAATACCAAAAGGTCATTTTCTGGCCATCCAACAGTACAAAGAGTGGGATGACCCTTCTCCAGGGTGCTTGTAGAGAAATTGCCGGTATAGCATTCCTTCGTCTCCTCTTGAAGTGCTTAACCTTCTCTTCGCAGTTTGTCTCCAACATGTAATTATATACAATTATCAGCACTTTGATTGTAGTGTCTTCAATTACATTAAGAAAAAAATTCTAACCTTTATCATTCTGTGGAACAAAAGTTGAAAATTTGAATGCTGAATGGAAAATTGATGAAAAGAAATTAAATAATAATAAATTCATTACTGATTACTCAACTCCCAAAATTATGTAGGTATGAACTCAATTTTTTTAATACAATAGCTAATAGATCTTCAGTCAAGTCATTGCAGTTAACACTATCTCATTACTCTGCTGCTCAATACAACAACAGAGAGACAAGGCAAAGCCCCTAGGCACTATCCTGGAGCACACAAATTCTAGTCTCTATTCTCCTACTTTATTTGATAAATTTAGGAGATGGAGAATTATATTATTCTGATCAGCTCCATTGTAGTCTTCATACTTTCAGAACTGTTGGTATGTTTCAACATCTTCTGTGCAGAAAAGGCAGTGAATGTGTAATCCAATTTTATTACACACTATTTCATCACCATATTAGTCTTTTTAATTCAATTATCCTCTCATGTAGCTAAGTTCTGAATGTTTGTAGGCCCAACAATTATGCATTCAACAATGCAACTGCACAACCTGCACTCTTATTTTCATGAACTGAGGTTTGTTTACACTTCTGCATAATAGGCCCATAAAAGCCAGTGTGCTTTATGAAGTCCTCAAGTAGATTTCCACATAGGCATGAACTTCCTCTGTGGAGATCAAAGTACTTTTTTCCTAAATGGACTATATATAAAGATGCCAAGAATCATTAATGTATGTCAGGTAAACATTGTTGCAATTTGGTTTAAAGGATAGAGAAATGTGAAATCATTGTATGATTATGGGGAAAGTAGTTTACTAAGACGTGGCCTTGATTTGGGGAGTCACAGTTAGTATAAGCATGTCTTCTGTTTTGATCACAGTGTCTCAGTTATCTGGGTGGTCTGAGCCAAGCTGAAAGCTATCTATGAATACAAAGCCTTTTCTGTCCTTTGCAGTAATTCCATTTCCTGGGTATTGCTTTTTAAATAGCCTTTTACATGAATTTTCAAATAAGTATTGGAAGGTTTAGAAGACCTTATTTTTCAAACCTATATGATCCTCTTGAGTTTGTAGACATTAGCAGTTAAGTTTCATACATACAATTGTACTCACTGGTTTTAATTGAAACACTTTAAAAGGGCCATTTCAATTTGTGTATTTACAGAATATATTCCAGTGCCATCTAACACTCCCAACCATAAGCTAAACCCTGCTCACACAAAAAGACACAAATAGACCCAAACTTACTCCTGCTTCAGACTGGCCAGACATCAGGCAACTTCAGCTAGCAGCTATGTAGTTTTAGTGGCATTGCTCTGGGCTAAAAAAAGCTATTTCTTTGCCATTTAGGGAAAATGAAAGGATGGAATATATAAACAAAATAGAAAGATTTTCTGTATTTTTTCTTTCTTTAAATCATATCAGATTTATATTGACAATTTCTGGGTGCCCATGAATTCAAAAGTATGTTCAGAAACAACAGCAAATTTCTCTTTGTAGTTTTGGGCTTTAATCTGCTGCCACCCATGTGCTAAATGAAAAAAAAAGAACAGTAAAAAAGAAAAGTAAAAAAATACTGTTATTCTTCCAAAATGTTTGCCATGTGTGTGAGTTCATAGATACTTCAAATTTTCTGTCAACTTTTTGCTTAGTGAATGATATCAAATCTTCATTGGACTGTGTCACAGTCACAGCTGGATTTGTTCAAGGATCAGTTACTGTTCAACTGGACCATTTTTGAGTGTTTTTCTTCCTATTATTCTAATTCTTCTTACTCTTAAGAAGTACAGTAATGTATTTTTGGAGTGTTTTTGAAACAATGTTTTTTTAATCAAAACTTTTACATATGCTAGGCTTGCTTCTTAATTCACTATGTCTTTCAGTCATAAAGTTGAAGAGTATCTGATTTCTCATTAGGTGTTTGCTTACATTTCCTCCTTCTAGATCATTGATGCTGATTCTTTTCATTTTTTTTTGCCTAATTTGGAATGGATGTGTGCTATTGAAGAATTATTCTTTTTCATCTCATATTTTATTACGTAAAAATCTATAGTAGGCTTAGTTGGAATAAGATTAGGATGGAAAGTGAATTTTGTTTCTATTTTTCATCTTCATCTCTCCATTTTCATCTTCAAAAAGAGACCCTAAAGCAGAGCTATACAAAAAGAACACAGAGAGTAAGTACTGCCAAGGAAACCTTTGGATATTCCTTCTGTCTCTTTCCTTCATCTTGTTACTCTCTTTCAGGCTACAGATTTTCCTGGCTATTCTGTTTAGAGCAAAATTAAATTAGGTCTATGAATAATTTCTGGGGTTTTCTTTGTTTTCTTTTTTGGGGTTTGTGGTTTTTTTTATACCTACTCACATTGCTAGCAAAACATTTTCGAAGGCAAGATAGAGCAAAAAGCCATCTTCTCTAATAAGGATGCTTGCCTAAAGGTTACACCATATAGAACCCTTTTAATTCAATATTTAATTCAGTGCCAAGCATTTTAGTATACATAAGGGTAACATTATCAATATCATATCATCAAGTTTGGTCATATACATCTTGCATACAATTTGCCTACCTGAAATTTTGTTCCTTTGTCATAGCTGTATTAGTAGACCTAATGAAAGACACTACCTTTCCCCTGTGAATCGACTCATATATCCTGAGACCTTCGAGGTAATAGCAGTGTTGTTACTACCAGTATATTCTTAGTAGCTTCAGTAAAAGTTAGAGATTAGAGTGAGCTCCCTTGACAGAGCATATTTGGCATAAACATAACTTAAACAATGAATTGCAATACACTGAACTTGGATTTGCCCATATACAAACAAGTTTGCTAGAAGAAAAATAGGACTTTGTTCCATCATGGTGTTCTTATACACATGTATGTGCCAGTGTCATTCTATGTTTTTCCTGCAGCTTGTTAATACACAATATTCAAGCTATGCAAAGTGGTAAAGTCAGATGAAAATCAGATAGTTTTTTTTTCAGCAGTGTAAATACTAGACATGCAACAGCCTAAAGTATTATTTTCTCTGAGATACCATTTTGACAGCAGATCTCTGGCTATGAATTCAGCAGAATTATTTTCAATTTACAGAGTTTGAGGGAAGAACAGGACCTTTACTCACAAATTTCCCATCCAGCAGTATATCAGGCTATCGTATTCACATGCATACGTACAGATACTGATTTGAGCATGTAAAGAGTCCATTTTACTTTTTCCAGGTTCTGCTTATACAGATGTTAATTTGCATATTTGGAAAAGGTAGCTTTCATTCTGGAGGGGTATCAAACAAAATCATAAAACACATCTCATTTTATAACTCATAAAGCCTTTACATGTTTTTATTCTACAGCTGAAATAAGGGGGAGAAAAAAAATCGCTTTCTCATCTGTCTCTGACATCAGTCACATAACTGTTCACAAAATAAATGTTATTCCTGCATGTTAGCAGGCTGTGAAAGTGAGACTTGAAATGGCTGCCTGATTACAACCTTAACACCAACACCTCCTTAATCAACACTCCTTAACTCCCTCCAAATAAGCTCTCTATGATGTTATGATTTATTATATTGACTATGGCTTTTTTCCATTTTGCTTTTCAGGATCTCTTAGAAAGTTGTAATTTAGTTCCTCCCCACCCCCTGCTTTCCCTTAGTGAAGTGACTGCCTTTGATTAGATTTGTTAGGATTTAGTTCAGAGGGAATTTATTTTTATTCAACTTTAGGGGAGAAAAAAAAAAGAAAAGAAAGAAAAGAAGTGTGAGTCTAAAAGAATAGGTATTAATAGGTTCACTGCCAAAATAAACCAAAACAAAATCCACAGTATTAGATATTTGATGCAATTTCCTTTAATATTTTACTTATCACACAAAAGATAAATTTACTTTTTGAGGAAAACCTTGAATCAAAAAGATAACACTTTGTGGATTTTTGAAGAAAAAGAGGCAATTTATTCTCTACAGCACCTTCCAGAATGAACAACTATTTCTCAAGAGTTTTTAACCAATTATAAAATGAAACATGTCTTCTTATTTTGAACAATATATTCTTCCTATGTGGAACAGAATACTTATACTAAAGGACATGTTTCTATTAATACCTAGCAGAGCCTAAGACAAGCTGCAGTGCATCAAAATACTATTTTAGAAATAAGAATATAATCAAAAAATATTCCAGACAATTACAGTCTTCTGCAATACATTATTAGCTATAACCTTGATCTCTAACCCTGTCATATAAATGTTTACCTGGTGGGCATATTATCATCTATCATTTTACCATGTGATTTTTTTCCCCTCAGATTCTATTGCATATATTGTTTTGATGCTTTTGAAACAGACACACAGTCAGACAAGCCAATTATCTTACTCCTTGCCTGCTAAGGATAAAAAATTGTTATGAATCTTAGCCTATAGGTGACTTACATAGCTATCTAAGGGTGCAGAAAAGGTTTTAACAGCTTTTTTATTCCATGCTATTTTTGTGATCGTCAGCATGATAAAAATGTTATTTGTTATTTGCTGAAAAAGCTCAGATGGTGGATTGTAGTTACAATCAGTACTTTGCTTGAGAAATCGACCTTACCCCTATGCCTTATAATCTGGAGTAAGTGTAAGAATTACAGTTGTGAAAACAATTAAATAATGTGATGTGTGAAATGTGATTTAAATATGCAATTCTATTGAAACAAAGTTTACTTACAGATGGTATTATGACCTTAAAAATTATTCTTTGAAAAAGCTTCCAGAGAATAGTACTTATTAATATTTCCACACTTTGCACATTCATTGTGTGGCTTTACAGAAAGACAAAGGTGAAAAATTCAACAAGATGCTCAGCTCGTAAAGAATAGTCATTCAGAAATGATACATTTGATACTAAATCTTACATGATTCCACTCCCTTGTTTAAAACATTTATAAAACAACAATTACACCCTACCTGCAGATACTTTTCCTACATAAACATTTGTACTCATTATCTTATAGAATTGAGTAAGTTGGAAAAGACCTCTCAGATCATATAGTCCAACCCTTTAGCTAGCGCTATACTATGGCCCTAAGTGCCATACAAGTATTTTTAAGTATCTTCAGGGATGATGACTCAACTACTTCCCTGAGCAGCCTTTTCCAATGCTTGGCAACTCTTTTGGTGAAGACATTTTGTATAATGTCCTATCTAAACCCCCCCTGGTCCAACTTGATGCCATTTCTTCTTTCCTGTTACTTGGGAGAAGAGGCTGACCCCCACCTGGCTAGAACCCCCTAAGGTCTAAATACCCCCAGCTCCCTCAGCTGCTCCTCATAAGATTTGTGCTCCAGATGCTTCACCAGCTTCATTGTCCTTCTCTGGACACAATCTAATGCTCAATGACTTTCTTGTAGTGAGTGGCCCCAAAATGAACACAGAATTCAAGGTGTGGCCTGACCAGTGCTGAGTACAGGGCAACAATCTCTCATTTGCAGTTACTAACATTTCTTCTAATATCCATACGAAATATATATATTTTCTGTCTACTTTTATTTATATAGGCACATTAGAGAGTACTTCTATATTTACTGTGAAATTTGGAGAGTTAATGAGAACAGGAAAATAACACAATCAGGAGTACTTCTTTAATGTTTAGAATTAGCCAAAGGTAGATCCTAGTTTTCTTTCAAGGCTTAAAAAGGATGCAAGCCTTGGGTATAGGGGAGTATCCAGAATGAGAGAAATAGAGGTATTTCAAGGTTGATTCTACATACATAAATTTGCCCTTACATTGTCCTATTGTTTGGATCTTTCAAGAATTTTATGACATTTTCAATGTCATATAAGATATAGATTAATAACACCAGCTAATCCTTCTTCAACCCCTTTTACACAGTTTTTAAACATGCTGTGTTAGAGGGTTTTTTCTCAACCTTCCCTGGAATTTGCCACCCCCTTTAGGGACATCTCGGCTAAGAGAAATGTTTAATGAATTGTAAATCAGAAATATTTATAATGCAGAAAGAAAGGCACTTCGAGTTTTCCTGAGTAAATTAAATGGAAATAGGTCAATTACATAATATGAACAACAAAAATAACAAAAAGAAGACACCTTCTCTATTAGGTTTTGATACAAAGTGTTAGAGTGACAAAAGCTAGGCACAGGCAAGATGCAGCCAAGATACAGACATCAAAGTCTTAGGATTAAATTCCAATTATGTGTCTTCCTTTGCAAAATGACTCTCACAATTCTTAGTCATCTAATTCAATGAACTCCCTGTTATTACAGTAGCATCAAAACATTGTAAGGAGGGCTGGTTCTTTTTCAGAACAATTCTATTTTTAACCTATGGTGCAGTTAAATTTCTTTGCCAAATTTACAGACTGAAGTTTTAGAACTAAGTTTTTAATGCAACTGAAATAAAAATTATGACATAAACATGTGCAACTTTTTCAGGAGTAAACATTCAATAAAATGATATCTTGTTTGGGATGATCCTCAATATAGTTATCACCACATAAATAAAAATGGGAGCTATTGTCTATTTAGATTCAAATGCCATAGAGGAGTCCTCCAAAATGCTTATTTTTCTGCAAAGGAGACATTAGATGGGAGATTGTTTTTCCAAAGAGAAGGTGGACAATTGCTGAAAAGATGCTATATGAAAATGATACACAGAGATCATCCTTTCATCTTAAACAAGCCAACAACCTTTCCTTCCCTATGCCAAAGAAAGGGAATTCCTCTTCTTTCTCTGTTCCTCCCATCCAACAGCAGATTTAGCAATAAGAAGGGCTAGAGAAAACACTCTCAGGTCTGTGGGGTGCTGGATAAGTGGTGAGAGCTGACAATAGAAGTGTGTGCACTGACTTCTGTATAAGAAACTGTTTCTTCATGCAGTATGTCATTGTCCCAGCTTCAAGAGGAACAGTTCTATTCCAAGAAACAGATAACAAACATATTCATCTCTTCACTCAAGAACATTTACTGCTTCTAATATTATAGACCTGAAGATTAGAATCTAAGAAAGAGAAAATGTTAAAGTGCAATTTGGCAGGAACAAAACAAATCTGGAAAAAAAGAGAAATAGAGAAGTGACCACCAGAGAATTAAGGAGAAGCAACATATATGCCTAGAAAAGAAAATAAAAATATATGAAATTACTCCCCAAAGACAGGGATCTACTGAAAGTAACGTGCCAGGGAAGCATGTCTTCCAGTCAGATGACCAAACTACATACTTAAAGGAGTCAGCTAAACAAGGGCAGGGAGTCACAGGAATAGTGGATCCTGGCAATAACTTGTTCAGTCGGAGGTTCTGTTTGTTTTTACCTCTTTGCAACCATAAGGAAAAAGATTACCTAAGAATTTATAAAGAAGTGTGAAATTAAGGAACCTGCCGTAAAACAGAAAATACAGTATGTCAATGCATTTACATTAGCTTTGACTTACAGTATGCATGAATTGGAAAATATTTGCATTGACCTATTAATTGTTGTAAATGTATAGATTGGAAAAGATAGTAACTGATTTAGAAATATCTGCATTAATATTGGGAGCAAAATCATAAGCTGACACTACCTTTCACCAGTATAAAAACCCAGTGATATCTATGTGCTTACCATTATAAATAGGATTTCAAAGCCACGTAATAACTAATGCTATGTCAGACAAGCTAATGACCTAAATATACTTCTTTGAGAATGATGTGACATCTTACTCATCATTCATTCACCTAGAAAAACTGATTGTAGTGCTGAAGGCTGTATATGTGACCAATTACTGCATACATAATGGCTATCATTTCTGTTCTTTGAGATTATGAATCAAACTTTAACTCAATTTTTTGCAAAGCTAAGTGGAAAGCAAGCGTAAGATAAATATATGTCCATCAAGTTCAGATGATACATACTTAAATGATGTTAAATGGTGTTGGTTGGATTGGCAAGAAAGCCTTTAGTGTTTGTAGTATCATGCCTGGGACACCACTTTTAAATTAGAAGGATTACAGGTGGTCCCCAAAATTTATCTGCACATGATTTCTCTTCAGGATGCAAACTGACAGTGTGCCAGAAGCTAAGTCAGCACCTGCTGGTGAGTATGCCAGAACTGGCACATCACCATCCTTTCAGCAGTGCATTGCTGCCTTCCTGGCAGTGATACTCTGTGTCTTTGCCTTCTTCACCCCACACAGCAGCCCTAGAGAGCCACTCACAGCCTGTGGCACTGAAAAAGAAAAAGGGCCTGGCAGTGGTTAAAGCCCATCTCTGAAAACATCAAAGACGTGCCTCCAGTGCAAGTCTTTTTTGATATCTAACATGAAGATTTTTCCTGTCATTGGACTAGATAGAACATGATCTACTATTTCTAAATTACTGACATTTTTACAGTCTTTTGGGGTTTACTCAGATGACACATTGATGAAATATTTTGTAGATTTTCATAGTTTGTAAACACAGGAAAATTAAGACCATGCAGTACCAGATAGAGTGAATCAGGGAACAGACACAAAACTAGTTGCCATGAGATACACTGAGGTGTGAATTTACTTAGTGTATGAGCTAATCGATTTTAAGCTGTAGCTCTATGCATACTTTTGGGTTTAGAGTAAGGTTTTTGGTTTCATTATTTACATATTAATTTCAGCCACCACAATTTTCCTCTTTGACAAAGCTTGAATGGATCTGATGAGTGATTTTAAAAAATTTGGAAAGCTACAAGCTGAAAAAATTTGATGGTGCAGAGTAAGTTTATCAATAATGCTTTAAATTTAAAGAAGATTGTAAATTCAGCACCTTTCACAGAAAAGAGATTTTTCCAATCATAAATACATTAGTCAAAGTTTAAAATAGTCAAACTTATTAAAAAAATATAATACCTGAAATCTTGTGCACTCAGATTTAGCCTGAAGTAAATTTTCATAGCTAAGTAATAAACAACCGAAAATAGGTTATATAATAAAACTGCTGACACCATCTTAACTACATCCTGGAGTTGCAAACAGCAATGTTATAATGAGTCAGACTCATTGTGTCTTTCTCAGACATGGTTTCATTTTTAGAAGTACTATACTGCTGATGGCCCACATTTGAATTACATAAACTTTCATGATGAAATATCTTACCACTTCATCTGAAAACTATGGAACAGAGATCATTTTTTATTTAATTAGCTCTGCGTTCGCCTAAAGGCTTTAGGAACTTGAAATTTTGCAACCTCATTTTTACAAATTAGTTGTGGAGTAGAATCTGTCTTTTCTGTTTCTCCATCAAGGTAACGGGCTTTGCTCATATTTATTTTTTTTTCCTAATGAGCTCTTTCTGATAGTCAGCTGCTTTATCTGCTCTATAGTTCACTGAGGGCACCGTGTTATCTGCATTATTCATTACTGTTACTGTGGCATACCTTGGTTAGGATCTAAACAAAAAACAGTTTCTAGGCATAACTCTATGTCTTCTATAAAAATCATGAATTATGTAATGCACAAATCTCTCCAAAATACTATCACTTCTTTCTATATCAAATCAGCTATTTTTATTAACTATTGCTCATCTGCCATATGGACTCTTCTATCCAAGTTAATTATGAAACTGAAATATGGCAATACCCTCAATCTGTAAAATCAGTCTCCAATTAAACCTATTTTAGAACACCTCATATATGAAATAATTTTATGTGATTCTGCACATCAAGAACAAGAGGGGTTTTTAATCATCAAAACATTACACAAATATCCATATTTGTAGTTGCTCAGTGCTCTACATATAATTAGACATGCTTCAGTGAACAAATTGTATCATTATTTGAAAAAGCTACAGTAGATGCAGCAACTGCAGAACAAATCTCAATAAAGAAACAACTGCAAAGCTCCTTATTCCTGATTGCTAATTCTACTGTTCTGAGATTATTCTTAATGTTACATATGCCGTATGCTGTTGAAATCGGTAATGTAGAAAAACATTTTGAACTTTTCTTTTAGACTTGTTCTATAATTAATATTGCTGAAATTAAAGAATTTTTCAATATGAACAGCAGGATTTGCGTTCAGGAGGAAAATATTTGTATGGTTAGACAGGTATTTGCTATGATGAATTAGAGAAATCATTCGCAATGGCATCTAGCACACTTTATGCTAAAGCATAAAAGCATGATATGTAGCACATTGGAAATCAGCACAAGCAAGAGGTGGTAAATAGCCACCTACTGCCTGCTGGTTTGACATTCACTGAATATGACTCTGTGTATTTAAATAGTGCTCCTTAATAGTAAAAATGTAGAGTTGCCTTCAGAAATGTCCTCCAAAGGGCGCTGTTCCTATAGTGTAAAATGTGCTCTGCAGTTATCAACTCCGTTTCATGTATGTTGCTAATTCAAAGTGACCAAAGAAATCTTATCATAACAAGATTTTGCAACATCCTGGTCACAAAAAGGAATGTACTAATTCAGCACAAATCTATCCTAGTGTTTTCCTACATCCACACATAATCCTGCATAGGGATCAAGTCCTCACTTAAAAAAAACCAAAACAAACAACAAAAACCAAAAACCAAAAAACCTAGATTGTGGACAATACACAGTGATAATAAAAATAATATTATCATAAAAGTCTGGTGATTCATTAGAAACTGAGCTGAGCCTTTCCCCACATTGTTGTGACCTGACTGTTTATTCATAATAATGAAGAAGTAGAATGTACTGAATGAGAGAACCACAAGGAAAGGATGGTAGTTTTGGTATGTCACAAGTACTTAGTCACTGTGTGGTTTCTCCATGATGCATCAACATGACTGGATGTATTTCTAAACTGGCTAATTTTATTTTCCTAACCTAATTGATAACTTCCTTTTCCTGTCTTCGGAAGCTAATTAATAATATAATTGGAAAGTATTCTAAGACACACTCTTGAGAGTGAAGAAAGGCAGAAGGCTCTCATGAAATGAGAAATGTTTGAAATAAAGTACTCACGATGTAATGCATGTGGTCATTTCTAAGCCTTGGTTCTAGCTGGCACTTTGACTAAGAGGTAGAGAACAAACACATTTTAAATGTTTCTGTAAGACTACAAGCACCATCAAATACTTCTAGTAAGATCCATAGCACTGCTATTAAAACATTTGATCCCTGTAATAGAAAAAAAATATTAAAAAAATTCTACAACTGTTCCAAAGGTTGAGACATTTTAAATAATGAAAAAGACAGGCTGCTGATACTACGTGATTCTCTTAACTTTTGAAGCTGAGTGTAGAAAGATAATGCACATTCAAGATGTATTAACAATGGAAAAGGATTGGCATTACAAGAAATAAGTAGCTGTACTTGATTTCACTTAACAAAATGCAAATACAGTACATATGTAAATGAGATTCTTGGTTAGCATAGACAGTTATTTTACATTAATCTTACCTCTTCAGAAGCACTTTTTTTACTTTCAGCATCCTCCATGAAAGATGGATGACACAGTTCACAAACAGTGCAGAGGAAACAAATGTAAATGCTGTTTTACTGTGGTAAATAGATGAGGTAGATACTGTTCAAGATCTTTAATATAGATTAGACAAAATGTACACTCAGCAAGAAGAGACTGTGGAGAGCTGCCAATACAATGGAGGGCAAAGCTGCTATGAAGATGGACCTCAATAGTCTGAAGACGCACAAATGGACTGAGAAGACTCTTATAAAGGTAAGTGTAAACTTCTGCACCAGGAATAGTATAAAGCATGCAACAGTATATGCTGGATGCCAAATGGATAGGAAGCAGGTTTGGATGAAAGGACGTGGAAGATCCCAGTAGACAAGAAGATGAAGGTCTAGTACATCCTTGTGGCAAACAAATCCAACCATATTAACAAAAGTATTTTCAGCAGGGGAAGGGAAATGAGCATCTGCCTCTTCCCAACACTTGCAAGACTGCATCTGGAGTATTATGTCCAATTTTGACCTCTATCAGAGGGACAAAAAGATGGAACGTATTTTGTGAGAAATAAAGGTTGAGAGACCATTCTCTTAATGAGATGGTGAAGGAGGATCTTATTACTGTCTTCAGCTACATAGAAGATCATGGAGAAGATGAAATTCTTCTCAGAAGTGCACCATGATAGGATGGGACGGATGGACACAAATTACAACATGAGAAATACTGAGAAGATATTAGGAAAAAAATGCAGAAGGAGGCTGCCAAACCCGAAATAGGAGTACAGAGTCATTGTGGAATCTCCATCCCTTGAGACCTACACAACCCGTCTGTGGCAATCTGATACAGATTACCTCTACTCTGAGCTGTGAGATCAGGCCAAATGACTCCTAGAGGTCATTTCCATCTTATGTTATGCTATGAAACTATTCCAGGACTAGGAAAAAGACGTTATAGTTTTTCAAAGAACTGACTCTAATAGGCTCTGTATTTCATATTTACCACAATTTATAAATATTTACAGAAGGAACCAAATGTTGACAGTTGAAGACACTGGATCTGAGGGAAGTGACACATTCTGGAAGCTTGAGCTAGATATTTGGTCTAGATACAACATGCACATTTTTAATAGCACAGATAATTAACAGCTAAAAAAATAAAGTTGTGGTGCACAACTTCATTAATATAAATCTTTCAATAAATATTAGATTTTTTCCTAAAAATAACCTGTTGTTCAAATGGGAATTAAATCACCAAAACCCTATGTTTTCCTTTAAACAAGAGGTCAGATTAAGTGATCACAGGAGTTCCTTCAGGCTTTAGAGAAAATGACTATGTGATCCCCAAGTCCTTCTGTAACATCATACTGTATATGATACACATGTTCCAACTGAGCACTCACCTCTTTCAATGTGGCCCCTATGGATTGGATTTTCTCAGGACAAAGGTAAAGACAAAAAACCTTTTGGACATGTCTGAATTGGATCTGTCTCCTTTATCTTTTAATCTGAAGGAAAATAACTGATCAAATGAGTAAATCTGAGGTCAGAGACTTTCTAGAAGCTATCATTAGAGATATTCTTCCTAACGCTGAGCCACTGGCATAGTCAGCTATAATTACCAGCAAGGTTATTATGCATCCACAATGACAAGCTTGTATGCCTACCAACAAATACTTAAGCTTTAGGGGTATCCTAAATTAGCTTTCTTTTTTCCCCCCTTGAGACCTTGAGAAACAGAGAATACTTTGGAAGATGAATGAAACATCCAGACCAGAAAAATGTTAGAAAAGCAGTGAACATTTTTCTGTTGGAAAACAGAGAGTGACAGACCTATTTTGAAAATCTAAATATAATTCTGCACCAAAGTCTATTTAGTATTTGAGCATTGATATTTGGACTGGAGGACTAGAATATTTTCAATGCTTAACAGGCATTCCCCAGCTCTTGAAATATGTTTATGAATTTTCTCAGAAAATACAGAGTTCAATATGTAGATTGGTATGCTGGAACTCTTGTTGATGTACTAACTGTATTTTTACTGACCATTATCTCTCTGTAATAAGGACTGTGAATTCACTGCATATACACGTTTCACAAGCTGACATGCTTTTGAGAGACATTGCACAGACATAGTAGTGTATTTTAAGCACTTAGTCATTAACCTGTTATGGTAGAGTACGATCCAGCACTCCATACTAAACTGAGTAGTATTGTCATAACTTACCTCAGTGTTTTTGATAAACAGAGAAAAGTTATTAAAGGTGCTGGATTTCTTTCTAGACACTGCACATGCAGTGATGAAGTCCATGTAACCTGAATTACTTGACAAGGAAGTGATATGGAAATAGTTGCTAAGGGCCTCTTTCATCTGTTATAAAACTCAAAAGAGACAGATGGAAAAACAGGATAAGATTCAACTAAAAAAGGAGGGTTGATAACAATAACATGCATCCCTGATTACAAGCAAATGGTTAAAAACTTTATCTGACTTTTTCAAATTGTCTAAATTCAATAAAAACAATATTCATAGTTTTGATTAGGACTTTTTTTCCTGCAGGAAAAGAGAAATTTTGTACAATTGATGTAGCTGATGTCAAATAAACAATACTGCAGGTCCTCCAAGCTGAAAGTCTCATTTGTTAATCTTAGGCATTCCAAAGGGGCCTGTATTATCAGGCCTTTATATTTTGAGCTAATAGAGGCATAATACTAGAGCAAAGCAACAATGGAAGAATACACAGTCCCCTGTGGCTGCAATTGAAGCTCTAAAAACCTGTTTTTCATTTTTAAACTGTTCCTCTGGGCATAGGTAATGTTCAGAGAAGCATTTTAAAGAGAAAATGAAACTTTAAAAGCTTTAAAATGCAGTTGCTGGAAATCCAAGATGTCTTCTGTGACAACTCCTGTCTTGCTGGTAGTCTTATGGGAAACAGCAACATTCAGAGCTTCTTCTCTTGCTAATCACATTTTAGAAAAGGTTGGCCATGTCTTTCTAGAGCATCACGGCAACTTTGAAATATCAAAGTCCTTACCATGAAAAAAAAAGTCTATTTTGCTTGGGAGAAGTTTATTCCAACTGGAACAATAAATCATTTGAAGAAAAAGGAAAAAAAAATTGCAGTAATGCTGAATATATAAAGCAAGTGAAAACAGAAAGAAATCTGTGTTCCAACTTGTGATATTTTTACAATGGCACTGACTAAGCAATGCCTGTGCCCAAAGTGTGCGGAAGAGCTACTGACAGGGACTGCAAAAGCACAGATGCCTGAGTGAACACGGATGGGAAAGGGGACAGAGATGCAGACAAAACCTTTCAGATCTTACATGTGTGTCTAGTTTCTGGACAAAATTAGATAAATACTGCCAGACTGAATTTTTATTCACTATTTCTATCTTATTATTTGTGAATAAATAAAGGAAATGGAATATTGCAAATTTTGGATTTGCAAGCTTCTTGGGATTTCTGAGTAATCACTAAAACACTTGAAACTTTAGAAATTAGAAATTTTCACCATATCTCAACTGTCCAGCTTCTGAGATAATTCAGATTCTGCTGGGAACTTTCACAGTATGACTGCATTCTCTTCTTTCTTTGGTACAGTTCATTAGTCTTCAAAATCAACTTAGAGCAGCAATGGAATTTTTCAATTTTTTTTTTATCTTTAAAAAGGCTTACCTAAAGAAGAAATGACCAGTCAAACACCAAATTCACTCACAGAGCAAATGAGAGGAAGACTTATTAACAGCATGATCATAGTTGCCTCATGTCTTTTGGAAAAGATGGCAATGCTGCAAGAACATTCTTTCTGTCACTAAAATAAAATGGAATAAAAGCAACTTTGAGGCAAAGTCCGTTTCAAACCCCTTTAAAATTCTTTATGAAGTGATATTTAAGGTCTTTTCCATCCCAAATAAATCCTAATTTGTACACTAATACTTGTTCAGCTGTAGATATGTAAATGACAGATTATATGTTTGAAATGGAAAGTTTCTAGTAAAACTGTACAACCAGACACAAAGAAATGAAAAGTTGGGAGTCAAAAGCATTTTCTGCAAGGACACACCATTATAGGATAAGAATTTCAAACTGAGATAGAGGGGGGAAAATCCTCTGAAATACGTTTATCAGTGAATGACCCTGATCAGCTGTGTTCCATCTGAGGAAGATCATTACTGTAGACGTCAGGGTTGTGCAGAAGACAGGTTAAAAAATAGGTTTCAGATTATTGACACTTACTTTTTTATTAAAGTTTATTTACAGCTGGGGATAAAAGAACATAGGCCCAGAATTACAGAACTTTTTAAAACTCCAGAGATTATATCTTTGAAAACCTTTGCAAAATTCTTTAAGTTGGTATTTCTTGCAATAATCCTATCTGAATGGATGTCTTTCAAATGTAATGCTCTAATTCTTTCTAGTTATTATATTTTAATGTATTTTCATTTATGATATGTTTTCTGCTGAATTTCTATCAAATCCCGAGCCTTTCTTGAACAAAGTATGTGCTTAAAACCTTTGCTAAACAGGTGAAGGACTAAATAAGTGTAATTATTTGAGTTCTATGTCTAGTCAGGATTTAAAGGCAATATCTAGCATATAGTTGCCTGCCCAAAGCACAGACTCTATTGGAATTACACTTTGCAACTCACAGCTCACCTGCAACTATTTTCTCTTTCTTTATAAAACCGAGATTTTCACAGAACAGACGCTGATGACTGATGCCTAAAGGTCTGCATAAAATTAAAATGCACCCTTGTATTCCCAAAGGGGCACATTCTTCTGTAATCAATTGGAAAAGATAAAAGAAATCTGTAAAGCTCTAACTGCTTTAAAGTGAAGCTTGCTTTAGGAGAGAAAATGGAGGATATCTACGCATAGACTGAGCACTAAGAAATGGAGAAGCACATTAGTGATGCTTGACTACTTGCAATAAGAAATTAAAAAAAGAAAGTTCTAAATACTGATTTCTAGTGAATGTTCTCAGCCAGCTGCAGATGATAGTTATGTCCCCAACTTTTGTTTTTCATTAATAGATATTCAATAGAAGAAAGGCCCAGGTGCAGACACATTTCTGTTCTGAAGAGCTAGTGTAAGAATATATATATTTGTTGATAGTTTCTGAAGGCTGTTTAGAAATAATGAGGGAAATAAAAGATCATTTGAAATCAGATGTAGTAATTCAATATGCTCATCATAGTAATTCACTTACATCACTATCCTCATCCTGTTGAGCCTCATTTTAAAATAGGTAATGCTAGTTTATAATTTGCACTCAGTTTTGTCGAAAGATATGAAAGTATGAAGGAAGCAAACAACTTGTGGTCCACTGGGGCTTGGAATGCTGAAGGGATCAACTTTTTGAAACAATCTTCAGTCAGTTACAAATATGAAAAGAATCTATTGAGTCTATCAGAAATCATAGAATCATAGAATCGCTTGAGTTTGAAGGGACCTTAAAGATCATCTAGTTCTAACCCTCTGCTGTGGATAGGGACCTTCCACTAAACCAGATTGCTCAAATGCTATGATACAACAGGCAAGAAGATGCAGAGTATATCTTAATATGCTCCATATTTCAGTTTTGAGTTTTCAAAACACTGCTCATATCCAGGGTTCCTAGACAAGACAAATAACTTCTTGAAAATGATATTTCTGCATCATTTTCATGATAAGTGTAGATTCATCATTCAAAGTACAGAGTAAGAACAAGAACTAATAATGACATTTGGAAATTCTGAAAGAATAAATCATTAACACCATAATTTTTGAGGCAACTAATTCCTGAGTTCTAACTTCTGTGTTCCTTCATTTAGAAGGCAATTCTAGAAACACATTATTCTAATAGTTTAAAACTGTCTCACTTCCAGTTAAATACATTTACAGTCATCACCATTTTTTTCCTAGTGACAGCATTGTCCTTTAGCTTACAATATCACTGCTCAATATTTACTCCTACAATGTGATTTTTAGAGAGCAATCATATGTGCTTGCAAACTTCATTTGTTTTGCTCAGCTAAATAATTCTGACTCTTTAAAGATATTGCAATGCAGGCTCCCCAGTCTCTCGATCCTTCTTGCAGCCTTGCTCTGTACTTTTTCAACTAAGACGACTTTTGTTGGACCTCAGTACCGCTACACAGAGACAGAGTGAGTCTCTGCAGGTTTTAATGCAATGGCAGCAATACCTCAATAGCTGTGGAAATTCTGAGCACCACCAACTAGAGTCTCCTGAAGCTTGTTGATGTAAGACCATGACAGGAGATACTACAGAGGGTAGAGAAAGAAAAAGATATTTACAGAGTTAAAGAGATATTTTATCACTATCCTTATGTACAAGTCTCAGTAGGGATAATCCAGCATCACTGGAGTGAGGTCTATAATTTTACTTTTGGAATTGGAAGAAACAGTTCACAACATTATGTTTCAAAGTAGCAGGGTCTATATGTTATTTCCCAATCTTGCCCCAGCTCTGTGGAAACTAATTATTGTTGGTCTTTAGACTGCAGCCTAATAATATAATTTGGAAAATAGAAAAATTCAGATTTAATTTCAGGACAATTTTTTAGAGTTCTATTCTAGTGAAAAAAATATTTAACTTATAAATTTGAAAGGTGAATCCATGTGGGAAGTAAGAAGGGACTAAAAAATTCTGACAGTCATTTCAGTGAAAGATTTTTTTATTATATGGACAGAAAGATACCACAGTAGTGTAGATCAGGCCCATACAAGGGATCCAGTATCTGATAAAACATATATACCTGCAGCAGGTAAGTAGAGAAATATAATGAATAGCACAAGGTATGATAGTTAAACATAGAAATTACCTTTTGATACTGAATCTATGTCTAAGTCAATAGTTAAAGAAGGACATTTTGCAGCTTTTGGATTGCAGCAATATTAATAATTTCTTTTTTTTTTTAATGCAACTCTGTTCACAAATGCTGGAGTACACTAGCACTTATTTAATGATCTTGTCTTTCAAGACAATCTTCTGTCAATGCAATACATCAAATGATGCAGCTGAGACCAGGACATTATTTGAACAGAGCTGAAGGGAATACTCTAGATCTATTTCAGCGTTACTTGACACATTTCAGAATCACAGAAAAGGCAGTTGAGTTCTGAACTTTCTCAGCTTATGCCTCCTATCAAATGAGAAGAGGGAACTGTGGTTTTTTTCTTGCATATTTTTGTAACCCACCAACTGTTTAGCTTAGCTGGTAGGCACACAAATCAATATTTTTTCATGATGATGATAACATATCCACTGTGTTCTGTGGATATTATCCCTTTGCTCTTAAAAGAAATCCTTCAATTTCAGCATGTTTTTTGCCCTAAGCAGACTCTTTTTATTAATTTCATTGATCTTTATGTGGGGTTTTTGTTTTGTTTTATTTTGATTTTTAAATCTCTTCAATTGCAGAATCCCTTTTGGAGAACTCTGTTTGTTTATTTACTTGGTAAAAGAGGTGGTGAGCATATATACTGTGGCAATGAGAGCCGGGAACAGCTTGCTAGTGTACTGGCTCAGCAGTGCACGGAAGCTACATTTGAGCTGCTGAGGAGTAGATCCTCAGCTTGCATAAATTGTCATAGCTCTTTTGATTTTAACGCTACAATGATAAGTCATAACGTCTGAGGCTTTGCCCCTTAAGCCTGATATGAATTCAGTGATGCCATCATCTGAAATTACTGTTACTATTATAATACTTAAATTTTTTTTCTCAATTCTCCTACTGCCTGAAATTTATTGATCATTTTCTGTCTACATCATGTCATGCACCCAGCATTATTTCCTGCACTGTAGTTCTTCCTTGTCTTCTTATTGCTCCCAGTGTTTCAGCCTATTTAGAAGTATACACAGTCCATTGCATAACTGTATTTCACATGTTTTTGTGTAATTTCTGACTCCTTTTGCTTTTTATTTTTCTTGGCTGCCCAACATAAGGTTCAGCGTATTGTGGATGCTCAAGTTGCACATTACTAAATAGCAGGGGCAGGTCATGAGGGAAGAACAAAGGAATTCTTTCAGATCTGACAAAGCCATTAAGGGATCTTTTGTGAGGGAGTCCTTCTGAGTGTATTTCTCTTCTGCAGTTATCATTCAGTCCTGTGACTCATGCAGATGCCCATGACCAGAAGATATGGGACTCGGACATCTAACAGATTTTGCTAAGCAGCCTTTGTTATTCAAACCATGAGGTGAAAGACTAGCAGCAAACCACCTGCCCACCAGCCACAAACAATGTCCTGGACAACTGACAAAGGGCTGGAGTCAGGGGCTGCAAATACTGAATGGCCCATATGTGAATTCAGGGGAGTGCTTTCATGAGTTCATCAACAACTGGCCAAACGGAGCCCTCCAAAAGCTACGTGCCATTTCAAGGATTTTGAAAGATATTCCATTTTTGAAAGTTAAGATGGATTTCACATATTAAAAACAGCTTTCCAACTCACCAGAAAGGATTTCATTGAACAAAACAAGTAGAAATTCAATAGCCAAACAGCGTTCTTAGTGTTCTATCACTAAAATTTAAAAAATAACGTATTTGAATAGATACTTTTGGAATAATAATGTTAGTGGAAATTACTTTGAATTAATTTTGTTCTTAATTTTTGCTTTGCCTACCTTTGAAGACTGTGATTTATTTTCATGTCAATTAATACAGAATGAAATATTTAAAATAAAATTCAACCCATAGTAATGCATTACTCAAAGACACCAGTGTTTTAAAAGTGATCAGTTGGGGTTTTTACATATTCTTGTAAACGCCAAATCATTACACATGAATGCAATTCTAGCAATACAAGAAATCAGTGTCTGATCCTGCAAATAATGTAGGGATGCAAATAAGTAACCATACCTTTTTGAACTGAGCTTAGAAGAATTAGTCATAAATATGGTTATTCTGGTACATGAATGAAGAAGCAACTGGGTGGTTGATATCTGAAACAGGCATCACTATTGCACAATTCAGGAAAAAACATCTACCACTTTGCCTGTGTGACCAGACATGCCTAGAATTTCCCACTGATTGGATTCAAGTGTTGTAGAACAATGTTTATCTGCACTATACTCACTGATACTAAACAGACACAGATATAAAAGCAGTCCTTGCTTCTAGAAACCTCGATCTAAACACCAGTGCCTGCTATATGAGTAAAATTGTTCATTAAGAATTGACAGATTGAATAAAAAAACCTAAATGAGTGCCATTTACTGGATATTCCCCAAATGACTGGATTATGACTATCTTCAAAGACGTACTTCTCACAAAGATAAAGAATTTATAATACCGTCTATAACAATGATGTCTTCACTGAAATATATATAGCAATTGTAATAACAGCTTCAGATTAATGCAATATCTGGAGGTTAGCTACCAACAAAGCTCATGGAAGTTGACGTATATCAGGTCAGCAGTAGTTCCACTTTTATCAGGCAAAAATGCCCACTTGCCTCAATCGTTTACTTATATTTTAAATTTAGAGAATGTTGTCAAGGTTAATTGCAGTACTTAATCATCAAACCCCTTTCTTTTAATTTTTAGAAAGGCAAAAATAAAAATATGTACCAGCGATACTAATTTCAAAATCAAAAATAAAGACAAGGTTTTCCTTTCAGTAACTGAAATCAACTAAGCTCTTTTATCTCTTTCTTTCCACTGCAATAAATGATGACCTGAGCCCCCTCTGAAACCAGCACAGTGTGATCTGAAGAATGAAAGAAATGTTGATTGACTGGAACTGCATGCAATAATTTGAAATGAGCATAATCTTCTCAGGTAATAATGGAACAGTGCACTGTTGATATATGTATGAACATATATATCACTGCCTAGGGTAGGCAGCAGAGTGGAGATGGTCTGTAATGATGCCCTGGCAAATATGACAGAATCATTTTTTCACACTTTCCAGCTAACCTGTAATGGCAGATTGACGCCACTACATTTTCTGCAGCTGTACTAGACCTGCTGCTCTTCTGTAGCTATGGACCTTGTCCCCAGTGCTCTGCTCTTGGAGTCCTGGAGGGATGCAGATCTCATGGGCTGCACAGCAGCACATTGAGGCAGCCTGGGCTGCAGCCCCAGACACCAGCGGGGTCTCTGACGGTGCCTAAAAAAGGGTTGCATAGGCATCGCATCATAGGCATCGCTGAGAGATGTTGCTGCAGCTGCTAGATTTTGGTAGCAATACAAATTTTAGATTTAACAGTCCTGGCCACTTTCATATTTTCTCCCTTATTAATATTTCAGAAAAATAATCTGAAGGCAAGGGCCAGACACAGGCAAGGTGCCCCACATGGATTGTGTGACTGTGCCTGTGGCTTCAGCAGCTGCAGCAGCTTTAATGCAGATTCTAAAACCTGGAGAGAGGGCTGCAGATTTAGCTTTTTCTATGTCTGTTTAAATACCTCTGTATTTTTACATCTCAACCTTGCTAGCTTGAAAAAGAAAAAAGAGAGAAGACTTCAGGAGTCTTGCATTTTGGAAAGATTATTAATTTTTTTTCTATTGAAAATCCATTTGCTATTATTAATGTGCTCAAAATTGTAAAATTCATCTTTACTCATAGAGTCAAACAAACAAACAAAATATAAATAGAGCTGAGGAACAGGAACACCTGAAATTATTACATGTGCCATAATCTTTTAGATCTCTGAAATATCAGACTTTTGTTTCACAGAGATTCACTATTATGCTGCAGAAACAATACAGTTTTCTTTACTATAAAATACGTTGCTTCTTTTAAACCAAAGTATCTATTCCTTTTAATTTTCAGTGGGGCAAGTTTAAGAACTGTATGAATAGATGAGCTTTTTAATACAATATTTCATTTGAAAATAAACATTAAAATAGAAACAATGAAAGTACTTTTTCAATAATGTTTGAAATTCAAAAATGAAATATGTCATGTCAAAACTATAAAAATACTTTGTTAATTCTTGCATTTTTAAACTCCTTTCATAGCTGAAAGTTTTGAAATCAACTTGGGTTTGCAAAAACTTTCCTTAACTCAAAAGTTTCAGATGAATTTTTTTTCTTACAGTTCAATCAGATTTTGCCTTTAATAGCAGAATATTAACTGGCACAGTCTCAAGTCTTTTGTTTTCTTTTGCTTTTTGCCAATTAAATTTCCTGGTTTTACTTTTATTGTTTTGCATGCTAATGTTGGGTTTCAAGAATAATTAAAGCACCTTCTAAATAGCATGTTATCTTCATTGCAACATTCTTAAATGTTGTATTCTGTCCTCTTTCCCACTTGTCTGTTAGGCGTATGTGCTGGTTTGTTCCTGTTTAGCTGTTGCAAGTCCTGTGTCAGTATAGCTGATATACTGTGATGTTACCATAAGAATTTGGTATTTGAAATGATGAATATAGAGAGATATGTCTGGGACTGAAATAACACAGTGTTAGTCATATAGATCTTAGAAAGAGGGATGGTACAAAGTAGTGTGCAAAAGTATGGGGCTGCTACTTTCAGCAGTGCCTAATTCTGTCTCCTAGGTATGAAGCAGTAGGCAAACAAGAGATAACATTTCTTGCAAGAAAAACATGATTTTATACAGGGAAAATATTTTTTCTGCTAAACTCTGTAAAGCTCATTGTGTAAGAGAGATATTGCATTTCACCAGTCTCAATCAATGATATTCTCTTCAAGGGCCTCCAGTCTTACCTCCGGCAAAGATTTCATTGCAATTAGCCTGTTTAAACAGAGCCATTGAGAGTTTTCTTTGTCACAGAACTTCTGGAACAGGCCTTAAGGCAGCTCTCTGAGAGCCGAAGGATAATAATTTCACTACACAGCAGCATATTTGAATTACACTATAATTAAACCAAATGTTGAAGTCATATCTGACAATTGGTGGGATGGAAAGCTGAATCAGAAGGTCCTGAAACATTGGAAATTGCAGACTGCATGTTGGGTGGAATTTTGGGCTGAGGCCTACACCACAATATGTAAAGCTGCATTGGTTGCTGATTGAACCTCTGAAACAACTGCCTAAAGCATCACTGCCTTACTATTATGAAACAGAGCCATCAACAAATCCCATCAAACTTCTAATGATTTCTCAAAGCAGAAAGTGAGAAACACACCACCAATGGATCTAGAACCTCTGAGCTACTAAATTTCGTCTTTCTGTGAGAGTGTCTGCTAATAGACATGAAGAGAACAGAAACAGCCCCTAATATCCAGCAGTGCAATGTGTAGCACAGAGTGGAGAAGTTTGTATGGTCTGGTCAGAGCTCTTGCATATTTATAAATTACCTTAAAGACCATACTCCTATTTTTTATTTCTGAAATATAATTCCATACCAAGTTATCAAAATGCCATTAAATGTATACTGGCTGAGGTAGGATGATATTTATACTGCGGTCCTACTCTGGTTTTCTTCATTTACAGTCATTAACATAATTTGGTGACCTATTTAAATGATTTCATCTGTCACAAAGATGCAAGTCTTATAATCATTCAGAAACCAAACCCATCCCTCTCCCCAACAAAAACTTGGATTTATTTTTTAATGTTTTTTAAATTTTCTGGTAAATGTCCTATACAAAAGTATTTTAGGCATTGCATCACTGAATGTATTTTAAAAAGGTGATTCAATTAGTACATAAGCATATTTGAATATTTCATGAATTTACACAAATATTTAATGGACTTAGATTCAATGAAGTTCTGATAGTGAGTAGAAATAAATTATTGCATCCTTACTGTCAAAGCAATTTCAGGTTTTGTATTCATCCTCTGTTGAGCCTTTTAGCTTATTTCAGTTTTTAAATCACACACAATAGAGCTTTAGGGGCCTGCATCTCTGTGATTTATAATACAAAGGAACAATTATTTCTGCAGGTAAAATTGTGCTTTTTGAAAAAGGTAAGATAAACAGATGTGCCTAAAGCATCCTTAGGAAATCATGGAGAAATAGCTAAATATATTGCAAATAACAATAATAATAAAAAATACAGCCATCAACTGTCTAAAGTATTTTGTGTCCATTTGTGTGTCTGCCTCTACGATTCAAGTGGCTATAAAAAACCTGAGAACAGAAAACCAAAACCTTTTGGATAATCCCTTAAGCCCACAAACAATAAACAGGAACAGGTTCTGACATGTAATTTATCAAGCTGTGAAGTTTCTATTCTTATGAACAAAAACCTAGTAAAACAAAAATAAATGAATAATGTGAGCACTGTCTTGGGAAAAGTTGGATTTCTAAAAAAAAGCTTTAGTATCCTTTCTTCAAGCCCTTAAATCAGAGAATTTACATTAAACCAACAGGCAAAAATGTTTCGAACATAGAAAAAATCGTTCGTTGTATGCCTTGAATTTGCAAGAACTTCTGGAGTTACAAAGGTTTCCTTGTTTGACCCAACATTTTCTTTGGAAAAGGTTTTACAATTATTAATACTCATTTATATGCATAAGAAAAAAGATGCCTATAGCATAAAAGAGTGAGCACTATATTAACTACATTCTAAACATCTACATTCTAAATAATACAGAATTGGAAAAAAAGAAGTTACTAACATTTCTCAGAAAATTCTTTTTCTAGTCCCTGTGAGTCTTCACCACACTCAGTGTCATCTTGATGGTATTTATAGTATTCCTTACTAAAAAAACCCCAAATAACTACCACAAGAATATTTGTCCTATGAGATTGTTATATACTCAATTAAAAGGAAACAAAATAAAGCCTGGTTTCCAAGTTATTTTTTATAAAATCTTTCATGAACCATTCTCTTTATGCACTTCATAATTCACAGGAATTTGGGTCTGTCTTTCACTTATTGTGTGGGTGTAAGGACTTGTTTATTTGTTTATGTGCTTGTTCTGTTCATCCAGACACTAAAGGTCAGGTGAAGATTCCAGTAGTTGTATCTGTGCTTCAGCTTTAGCGTAGCTTATTCTCCTATTTCTAATTTTCTAACTAAAATTACTCAGTTAGTCTCCTAGTAAGAACAACATGCAATTTGGTTTGCCCTCAGAGAAAAGTATTCTAAAAGTGCTGCTGGTTTTTCAGAAGAAAACCTAAGGTGTTGTGCTGGTTTAGAGGTAAACCAGCAGGAGAAATGAGCTCAACACGAGAGAGATTATAAGTCAGAGCTACAATTCAATAATAATAATACAGTAAATACACTGACACAAAGGGAAATTGCTTTCAACTCCCAAAACCCAGAGTATAACCCAGTGCCCTGGGGTACAAACCCAAAGGAGTTTGTTAGCCCTTGTGCTGAGACCTGCGTGGTTCCCTCAAGTCCAAAGCTAAAGGAAGTGAAAAAAAAAACCTGTTGGTGCAGGTGATGGCTGTAGTCTAGTCAAGAGTGGTGGTCTCTTCCTAGCAAGGTCCTGCTGCTCCTCTGAATCCAACAAAAGGTTCCTGAGGTCTTCTTACCCACCCCTTTTTGTACCCTCAGGGAGCACCCAGTCCCTCCCCCAGGGCGGGGACTCACACAATGGGTGATTAACTCTGTGAGTCGTGGGGTATTTTTGAACTGTTGATGGCCCATTAGCAGCTGCGCCTCATCAGGCTGGGAGTGGAGGTGCTAATGACTCCCTGGGCAGCTGCTGCAAATGGGCCATTGACCTCGGGAATGAATGGAGGGGGTAGCATTTGATCACCCCCACGCAGTAACAACTGGTCCCACCTGCTGAACTAGGACAGATGTGCAATTTTAATGATGGTTATACTTCAGAAGTAATCACTTTTCTGTTGCTTTTGCACATTTTCTAAATTATATTCAAATTTTTCAAAATGGAAAGGAAGAGGCCTTGCCTAACTGCTCTAAAGGAAGGTTTTCTTCTGCATTCTCAAGTGTCAGTGGCATATTATAAAATATTTAACTGATGAAGGTTCCTGTCAGAATTTTTTGACTGATTATCATTATATGACATGCCACTCCTCAGCTAATTTTGAAAAGATGTGTTTTGTTCTTCAGCTGATTTTGCCCCAGTGGTGCTGAAAGTCACTTAGATTTTCTCTTTATGAAAAGTGTGTTTGTCCTGATTTTGACCTTTGTGTTAAGGACATATTTATTTAACTCTACTTTTTCATCCCCCAGTTGCAGTCAGCTGTGTTGTGTTCACATGATCTTCCAGCCGCAGCCAAAGGACTCCTCTCACAGTCTGCAATGACATGTCTTCTGAGAATTGCACATTTCTCTGCACAATTAGAGCTTCAAATAATCTGTGTCACATGGAGCCGAGGCCTGTGACAGCTGTCGTTCAGAAATACACTTCCTGACAAAAAGAGATTATAACTTCACAGATCATGCAGTCTTTATTAGTTGTATTTAATTATCCTCCAGTGGGAAAGAATAGCGACAGTTTTCCTTATGCTTTATCTTGGTGCACGGTTGAAGCTTGTAATCACATGTATATTTCTAGCTTCCTTAAGCTAGTGGTTTTTTCCTGTTTGTTCCCTGTCTTTGCAGCCTCAGGGTAAACTCTGCTCTCTTCCATTATTAATTTAGACAGTTACAATTTCCTAGGAAAATAATTAGTCAGCACGTGGAAAACTTTTGTAATAAACTAGATATAAAATGAATAATTAAGTTTCTTGTTAAATCAATAACATTGATCTGGGATTCTCTTGAAATCAGATTGTAAGACAGCAATTTCTTCTGCCTTCTGAATTTTGCATCTGAGAATGGAAGACTGACATTTGATTTCTATTTGTCAGATATTGGACTTTAAATAGGTTTATTTTCTGTCAAAGGCAAGGCAGTGAGTTAAGGAGCAAATTTTGTGGCTGCACTGACAGAAAACAGCTTCCAGTTCTCTAATGTCAACTTCAGATCACCAACATGCCCAACCTCATGTCTTTGTCACCTTTTTAGACCTGAAGATCTCAGGGTTATGTTTAAGACAACAAATTAATTCACTGAAATACAACCTGCTGTTTTCCAGTTGCAGTTGCAACTGCTGACATGTTCTTGGCACTATTGCTGCTCTCTTGTTGAAGAATTGTTCCCAAGAGGAAATGACATTTAATTGTAGGCTAGGGTTACCTGAGCCTGGTTTGATACATTCGATCTGCCTGCTAACTGAATACATTCTTTTGTGACTTCTTGAAGGATTTAATGACAACCGGAGTTAGTTCATTAACATGAAAATTGCAGTTTTGTCTTTGCAAAATCAAGGCATTCTTTGACATTCACTGATACCAGTCTGCCTTATCTTCCAGCAGAACAGGTTCATGCATCTGTAAGAATTCTTCTTGGTGATTTTATTTTATCATGCCAGAGCAATGGTAGCTGATCAATGGTCCATATGCAGTTAAAGAGCATACCTTAAATGAACTGTAAGTTGCATGACCCTTGCAGTAAATCAAAACTTGTCTTCTGTAGCCAGTGGATGTTATCAGGCATCCACTGCAAGGTCACAGATGCTGTCACCTTACTGAGGAACTTGGTGAAAAAAAATACAATTATAAACCTGAAAATATGGCATTTAATCTTAACTATATTTTTAAATAAGTTGAATGAAATGGAAAATGCCTCAAGAATATACTCATTTAAAAGTCAAAAATAGTAGAAAACCTTTCATGCTGTATATAACATAATTTTTAATAATTTTGTCTATTAATTACAGAATGTGTCTCTTTTCCAGGCTGCTTTGTCTTCTGCTGTCAGTGCCAAGTGTCACTAATGCCTGCATTTACCAATGGAAGCATCACCCAGAGCAGATAGACTTACAAAAGGGGCAAATGCCAGCATAATTCTCTAACCATCTGCTTGCCTGGGACTTGCATAGGAAATGTGGCCAAACCTGCACTCTGCCTTGAGATTACTGGATACCATAATGACTGTTTGGCACAATTAGTAGCCAGAGTAATTTAGAAAAGCATTCAGATTTCTCTTGCTGATGCCAAGAATCTGGTCCCATGTATCTGGAGCAAGACTAGAAGTGTGAAGGTGACACACAGCAAACTTTGAAGCCTATCAAGTTTTGCTCTGTGTGCATCATCAGCTGATAACCAGACCCTGTATCAATCTTACAGACTCAACACAGAAACAATATTCCTCTTCCGCAAATGGTTATGGTTGAAAGGAAATTAATCCTATTCAAAGACTCAATTACTGAAATGTTACATTCTTCACTTTATCTATAAGGCTTAGAACTCTTCTGTGCTATGTATGTTTAGAGAAATTAATCTGAATAGGAAAGCTAACCTTAGAGCACATATTCTGCAATATCCCTTTGAAAGTCTTGTCACAGAAGCAATGGACCATTTTAAAGCAGGAGTTCATAGCAAATGTTTTAAGAAAATGCTGGAAACAGAATCTTTGTGGTTTTGTATAGTTTTAAATTTTATTACTAAGATATGAGAAATTTTTCTCCCCTAAAAGCAATGGCAACATCCTCTTTGTGAGCTGAGTATCCGGCTAACATAACTTTCCCTAATTGTTGTGTAACTGGGGTTACACAACCATTTTTCTACTATTGCCTGGAGCACAGACCTCCTCCTTGATTCACAACAGGTAAATTTAATATTCATGATCTAACAGGAGCAATTCCACACTTCAGCTTTTCATTTGTACCACAGAAGGTGGTGCCTTCTCAAAAGCTAAGTAAAAGTTCTTAATACATTCCAGTCTCAACAGATGATGGACACCATTCAACATCATGTTAACAGGAAAGCTCACGTCAGTAGTTTCCTGGTTTTGAATATTGGATAGCAACGGTATTAGTTTTTAATTGGAAAGAAAATAAGTTGGCTCGTTTTCTGAATGAAGATACAGAAGAAAAATACAAGACTTTTCTCTAGCAAGACCCTAAGTGAAAGCACTGTTTCTTTTCATATGGTAGGAGGTAATTCACTAGTGAAGAATTGAGAACCCAAATAACATCGTCCTGTTCTGCCACCAGTCTGGCCTTTTAATGTAATAATACAAATGCTTATTTATGAACATGATGCTTAGTATTGTGATGTTCTTACATAGGAAATATTTTATGAGTTGTAGGATATATAGAACTTTCCCTAATTAGCTATATACTATTTCCCTAATTGGCTGTTATTATCTTATACACATGTATGTCTCATACATGAGAACAAGAATTGAAATTCACCACAGCCAGTGTATGCCTGTATATATATACACATACATATATATATACTTACAAATATATGTACATTTTGAAAAATTCCTAAGTATTCTAGAGAATTCAGCTGACATATTACAGCAATTCTCAATCCATATATCTACAGCAGCAATCACTTTGACCTGTTACAGGGTCAGAACAAATCAAAGATAGGGAGGTAAGAACAGGAAATAGGATGGAACTGTTGTTCAAAGAGAATTTTAAGATGACGAACAGATGTATTTTGTAGTGTACAAGAATATTAATGGTGCTATTAAAGGCATAAAAGTGCAGTAACCACTGTAAAGCATAATAATATAATCTGGTTTCTCACTCAAAGGGTTTACTCAACAATTACAATAAAAATATACTTGAAAAAGATATCTTTGTCCTATGCATATAATAAAAAAATCAGATATTTTACTCATCCAGGGCCATCTTTATGAACATCTCAAACTCTTGCCAACATAAGGTATTTTAAGTATCCCCCCTTCCTAGACAGTAGGAAGTTAATTTATTTTGCAGAAGAGGAAAGTGAGGTTTCAGTGAAGGCCAATGTCTTCAAGTTTGACGGATCAAAATACAGCCTTTAGTTTGATAATCAGACACCTTCCTCACTCCTGCAGTTATTTTATTGCACTGATCATCAGCTTTTCTGAAAAAAATTGTAATGCAGAGAGGTATTTAAAAAGTATTTTCCTTCTTTATAACTTTAAATAGACAACCAGTGAAAAATATAGACATTTATATATGAGAGACCTGTTTTGGTTTTGTTTTTGTGTTTGTTTTTTTTTAAGTACCTTGGAATTGCTTGAAAATGAGGTACTGTTTTGAGTTTAGTTGTTCACTATGATTTAAAAAAGGATGAAGTATTAATTCAATTAATTAAATATTATATCAGATAATGAACTGGGTGTATAATATAGCACTCACTTTCTAGGATATCAGGACAAATGTGTGAGACTAGGAACAGTTTCCCAGGCCTAGTCGACATTTCCAAACCCCAAATTTAGGCCCACCTAGGTGAACCCATGACATTGTTGT
>VWZD01004426.1:1812914-1882671 GCA_013396695.1 Sakesphorus luctuosus | reverse complement strand
CCCATGACATTGTTGTACTGTGGTATATTTTTGTGCAATTTTCTTTTCCTTTCTTTGAGAAGGAAGACTAGAGTTTTACTTACAAGTGTGAAGATAAGTGAGGAGGAGAATTGCATGTAGATACTTTTTTTAAAAAAAGCATTATTTCTATCTTATCTTAACCCAAATTGCTGTATTACTTTATTGCGATATTTCATGTTACCTGGTTTTCTAAGGTATTTACATTCCAAGAATGTGTTTCCCAAGAGCATTTTTAAATAGACATACATTCACAATTTTTGAAGTATCTTCTTTTGATTTTTTTTTCATTTTGAAAACATAATAATGTGGCTGTGCTTTTCATATAATATGTGTGGTTAGGAGGATGATAGGTCCATATAAGAATATTAAAATTAAAGCCATGATATTTTCATTAAGACCTTCACTTTACCAAGCAGAGTTTTATCTAGATTTGGAAACATTGTAATGTGTATATAGAAGGAGTTAAACAGAGTTGGAACTGTATAGATATTTTTAGTACATCATTATAATTTCAATAACTTATTTATCTCTTTCAGTGGAAGCACCATCATATATCAAGTAAAGAAGCAAAAGCAAGGATATCAATCTCATTCAAAATTCAAGCCTTGAATACAGTACATAGAGCAGGATGTAAATTTACCTCTCATAATATGTAGTGAAATAGCAAATGCATCAGCAGAAGAATAGATGAACATTGAGTAGAAAGCAGTCATTGCATATTAGTAAAACATTGTATATTATTTGTCCACTGGTTCATAACTATATTCATGACTTAGGAGTCTCATTTGAAAAAATATATAGGAATGGGGGTGCAGAAGGCAGAAAGAGAGTGGGTTGTTTCTCTTTTTCTGTATTTCTGAGTCTCCTCTCTCGATTTCTTTGATACACTTCCCTATTACAATCCATTTCTCAACAGCTTCCTAATGTGAGTTCATAAGAGGTTCATAACCTAGTGGTTAATGCATTGCATTTTGAAAATGTGGTTTCCCTTATCCTTAAAAAAAAAAAAATTCACCCAGTCTGTTACTGTTTAATGTTTCACTGCTGCAATAACTTTATTTCCAGTGTTGATGAATGCAACCATGACCATTCATCAGCAATCAAAAGACTGTTACTTTATTTACACAACCATTTACTTAGTCTTTTTGTTCTTTTTTTTTTGTTATTGTCTCCTGTATATGCACTAGTTCACCTTCCCAGCTGTTAATGCCTGTTTGTATTGTGTCTGTTCTCATGTGACAACTTTGGGATCTTCAGTCCAAATTTTCAGGTGAGATTTCTTGGTATTGGAATGCTACAATCTCCTCTGATCAGACCAGACACCACCTTTTTACAAACAAGTATCTTTATTCCCTGTCACATGCAGCCATTTGTATTTAGATATAAATCACTTGAAATATTTGCAATAGTAATGCACAGCTTTCTTTCATTTTATTCTTTTTTATTGCTATGTACTGAAAACCTATAACAAAGGAATTCTTTGACAAGGCTTCACCTCAGTTTTCTAAACTTCTCTGTCACTTCCATCCTATAGTGTTAGGAACATTCATAAGAAATATTACAGTAATGATTGCAGTAATCACAGAGTGTTTGTATGTTAATGTAATGGTCTGCCATGAGTCAAAATACTACCCATCACAGCATGTCTGCCAGAGAAGAACACTACTCACTACACCAGGACTGCTACTAATGAACTGTCCTCTTCCTTTTGCTGTGAGGAGGACAAATTACTTAAATTTTTTGATATTTGGCTAAGGAGGTGAATGATTAAATAGCTTGAGGTGCAAAAAAATTAAGAGTATAACAATGTGCAGCACAGCTAGTTTGGAGACATAGGATCTATGTAGAATCAAACACACACCACTGATATGCTCAGTTAGATTGTGGCAGGGGGAAGTTTCTCACAATGCTGTTTACACTAGTAACTTCAGATTTGAAGTTTGCAAAAAAATTAATTTAAACTTTAAAAAACAGATAAAATGCAAGTGTTAACTAGACTTAATGGAAACCTAGCTGTTAGCTAGCCATGCTTTCGAGATGAGGGAGAAACTCAGGGGATGGTAAACACAAGAAAAGAGCAGACATGTTTGACACATGTGCTGGTGTGTTTGCTTTCAAACAAAACTTTCAGCTGAGCACATCTGTTGTGCACAGCATACCCCACGTTGTGAACCTTTTTGTCTACTCCTTGACCCTTAGTCCTTCTGGCTGGTACCGGGATATACACCACTCATTGGAAGGATGCTGGAGTATATGGTCATTGCTGGGACAGCCAGGCACCAGAACACATTGTGGAAAATCACCTTCCTACATTCAGGTCATGATTAGCACATCTGCACTGAAACCTGGACTTCGAGTCACAGCACACAACAGCACTGACCCACAGTGTGTACAGAGAGCTCAGTCAGTCAGACTGCTGGTTACACAAAATCTCTATAACAAATACATTAATTTAAATCATCTTCTGTGAGTGAATCATTCTAACTTGGAGCCAGATAGTACTGATGTTTGCAAGATGGCCTTATTAGATGCTATTTATTTCTGTATTAGAGAGAACAATGTGGATTGAAGTCACAAAAAGAATTACAAAACCTAATTTATGGATTGCTCCAACTGGAATCCACATTTCTTCCAGGCAGACAGACTTTTTTTATTTTTGTTGTTATTAGCTTAATGAGGAGCATAGTCTCATTTCATTTCCTTTGGAACTTACTTCTTACTGCTCGGTCAGTTTGTTTTCATAATGCTGTGTCTCATCCAGCTGGATTTTTGCCCATTCTGGCATCATATTGCTCAACTAGTTTTATAGCAGTTTATGGGTTGTGCAGTTAAAAATGCCACCTCTTCTTTAGGCATAATAATTTATGATATTTAACATGTTGGAGTGGCTGCTAAATGTGCCATCATTCATCCTCTTAAAAATACAACCCAAAACACCAATAGTGTATCTCTACCCACATGCACCTTCACACATTCAGTCTTCCCATTTTGACTAGTGTGCTTTGCAGTATTGTGGAAGTTAATTCAGCTGCATGAGCCTGAATAAAGGATGATTTTTTGTTGTATTTTCCTTAATTGATGCTTAATCTGAAATTCTTCTACCAGAATCCTCATTGACTCTTTCTTTCTATCAGATTCTTATCATTAAAAAAAATAAAATATCTCTTAGCTGCACAGATATAAACCCTACATGAAGGTATAACTTAATGCAAAATTTGGCCCTCTGTGTTTAATTCTTTCTTGGGTCTAGAAACCTTGTCAGTCACAAGTCTCTCATCTGATTCCCAATTATTTCTCATTCCTGTGCATTTTCTCTCTTCCTCCAGGGCTTTCTCTTTTCTAGGCTGTGTCCTGTAAGCACTGTTTTCTAATTCTTGACTCTTCTTCCCATCATAATGACTTGTCCCCATTAGACCTGACTGAAGAGCGTTCTGCACAACTGTGATTTAAGAAAACAAAGCACCGGGGACTGTAATTACTGGTGTTCTCAGCATGTTAAGGCATGCACTGGCGGCCCCTGAAACTGTTAACCCACTACATACATGCATTACAATTTAAGCAATTTAGACCACAGGGTCTGTCAAACGGCTAATTTGCATAAGTAATTTGAATAACAATGTATTTGATTAAATATCAAACGTATATTAACATTTTCTTTTCAAAAAATTAAAAATTAAGAAATTTTCTAAAATGTCAAGGACAGTTTTGCATCACAAGAAGAGGTACACTAAGTCTCTAAAATTATGCCTCAAGTGACACTGCATGTGATATAAATGACATGTATCCAGACAAATGAAAGAAACTTCTTAAGTACTGCATGGGTGTGAGCATAAGTCACTTACAGATGCTGATATGTTGGTTTTGCTTGCATTGTTTGACTTAGATGGTACACAGTGTGGATCAGGGCAAATAGTAGTGATATTTTTAAAAGATTATATTTTATTAAAATCAAATGTAATGGATGTAAGAAGACTTCAGTAAATTAAAATGTGTTGAAATTACAGTCTTTAATCCAAATTTTTATTGCCTAAATGTTGCCAACATATGATCCATAAGCAAACAACAAGGATAGAAATGAGAGGATAAAAAAAAAGGAGGTAAGGCTGTAATTTACTAAGGCTATGTATAATTGAGAAGGGCATTTGTAAGATTTCATGTCCAGATTTTGATATTAAAATAGACTTTCTAGATATACATCAACATCTCCTCCGTGTTCAGATTATTCTGGAGAGGAAAACCAGCATACCAGGCCAGAAAGCATCTGCAGTGGGAATCCCACTAGATCATCCTGGGCTATGCAGGACCGTACTGTGCACCCATCTATCAATTCAGATATTGCCCAACTAAATTCAATTTTGTCTGTATTATCCTGTTTGTGTTAATATTTTTCACTTCCTGTAATATTATCCTACCCAAATGAATTGGAATGACTGTTTTCCAGAAAAAAATCCCATGAGAGATATTATTAAATATTCTAATAACATATCCATGCAAAACATATTTATTGAGCTTCTTTCAGCTATTTAGCATGGATTCTTTTTTAAATATCAACAGTCTGCATAGCGCTAAAAGCATATAAAATTGTGAGACAATCCTCTACTTCAAGAACACTGAGATAAGAGTATTTGCTCATTTATATACTATTAATGTCTAGTAATTGTTGAAACACTGTCCCAATTACAGAGAAAAATATGTATATCACTTTGTAGCAGTGGGATTTTACAAGAAGTCATTTATAATCTTGTAATTTAAGTGATAAAATATACACAGAACAGGTAAACTTAACCTAACCTGCACCAAGGCTTTATTTCTTTATTCTATTTTCTTCCCTTCTATCAATTTGTACGTTGTCAGTAAAAATAGAACATTTAACAGCTGCTTCATGATCTGTTCATGGCAATGTCTGTTCAACTCCCACCTTCAAATATAAGAAAATTAAGCTAATCTGCCTGATCACTCAATGAACAATACTTCCCCATGGGACAAGAAAGAAGTCAAACAAACAGGTTAACCCAAGCAGTACGGTGTTGTCATACTTGTTTTCATCTGGCTAGTCTGTATAGATGTCAGCCTATTTTAGGCTGCTGGTAGAAAGGAGCCCTTATCAGCTTCATAGGGATTGCCCAGTCTTTGAGCCCCTGTGTGACTAGGTTTGCCTGCACAAGCCACTATTATCAGCTGCTTAGTAACTTCAATTCTGTAACAGGTAAACAATTATATAAAGGATTTACACACAGTTGTTGGTAGAGAAGAAAGATTTTCCCAAGTCTTGCCCCCCGTGCATTCGTGAGCCAGGAGATATTCAAGGTCTAGCATGTCAATAAACAGCCGAGCTCTTCAGGCATGCATTTTCCTGTGCCAGTGCCATACATCCCTCCACTTCCTAACACAACTTTAACAAATAGGCCTGGATTTTCTATATAAGCAATATGAATGAACATATTTAAGAGGGATGTCTTCTTTCAACTCTTTTCTTTACCAAATACAGATAGTGAGTTTTTGTCAAAGAGAAATGGTTTTATTAGGCTTATACCTGAAAAAGGCTAGTTAACCATTTATAAAAAGATGATTGTTTTATGTTCAGTTCAATTAGACTTTTCCAGCTCCTGAGTGTTGACAGTTAAAAAGTGTAATGTACCTAGCAAAATTATGCGGCTAGAAAACTACAATATCTGACACTCAAAAAGCTCATGTATTCTAACTTCATGTATGTGTGATTTGCAGTCTAGTTAACATTTTAATTTTGAATCTCTAGGTGTGTGGATACTTTTTGCTGGTGCCTCTAGAAATGAGTTCTGTACTAATTCAGGGACATTGCCATATGAATGATTCCCTGGGTGAGAACTCTGTGTTGGACTGAAGGTGAGTGTAACCAAGACAATTCTGATAGTAACTTTACATAAAGAATTTGTCTACCTGATCAGACTTTATAAATTCTTATGATAATCTTTTAGAAGTTTTAATAAGGAACATTACACTTTTTGCAAACACTTGGAATAGCCCTGACATTTTGTGTAAAACTACTCTTAGGCATCCTTAGGAGTATTTCTGCAGCTCATATCTACTGGGAGGTTCTCATTTCATTTACTATGTAGTAAACATCACTTTTGTGCTAGTGGCAACAGTTTGGGATTTTGCAATAAAGAATTTTTAACTTTTACCTTGGGTGGCTATGAGCACCTTTATATTGTCTGGAAGAAACAAAATTGAAAGAACTATGAAATAGTCTATATTCTTATTATATGCCCTCACTTTTTTCCTTCTTCGAACTGAGATTACTTTAAGGGACAACAGGAGCAGACATAAGGTTACTTACTGTAATCCTGTGGACTGGATACCTACAGCACAATTTATGAAAAGGTGAAATGATTGGAGGCAAAGTAGAAATGAAATAGTGCCTAATGAAACTGTTCTGGAAAACAAGTGAAATAGTGCTCGGGTGTTTATGCTTTTCCTCCTGGCCTGGCCATTGACATCTTGCAGTTACAAAATGGAATAGTTCCCAGAATTTCTGGGAAGGTGAGAACAGACAGGACCTGAAGTAGCCTGGGATAAACTTGCTACCTCTGCTTGTGAAAGTGTACACATGTGAGAAGGACTAGTATTATGGAACTACACAAATTATAAGATTGGACCAGGAAACTTACAGACAGCTAGAACTATTAGGTCCATTTTCCATCCTACGCTTATTAAGCAAACACAAAAGACTTCTATTTTTGCAGGTGGACCTAGAGGAACTAACAACTGGGTCTCAGGCATCCGGGCAGCTCCTGTCTGCTCTCTGCACTTGCCAAGTGCTTAACTGCCTTGTGCTTGGAGAAATGATAGCTGGCTTCTTTGAAAAGTAGATCTATTAAACTGCCAGAATGAAACTGGAATATTACATACAACTATAAAGGCTTTTGAATTTACTGTTGCATTGAAATACTGATTTATACACAGTACTTGGATGCCACTTTTACATGTTATACCTTGAGTGCATCCTGTACTACTCTGTTGATGATTGAACAGTGGGATAGCAATAAATAATTATCAGATGGATATCAAGAAAATGGATTTTCCTTATATGTATTAGTATAGTGAAACTAAATAGACTATAAATATTTTAATGAGGATATTTTATACAAGTGTGGCTTTCAATAAATTTTAGATTTTTTATTTCTATTTTGCCTTTTATCGACAGAAAAAGAAACTCATTTGGTTCTTGAACAATAAATCTATAAAACGTGGTGTTTATATGCATATTTCAGTGTTGGCTGAGATTGTCAGAAGTAACAGCTAATCTTCTTTATGTAGCAGGGTGCTGAGTAGGCTTAAAAGTCCTTTGCTTCCAGAATGCAATGTAATTATAAGACATGATTACAACTGATTATAATCAATCAGCATAGTCTTAAGTGTAATTTATATTGCTGCAGCTGTGGTTAGATTAAATCTTCATATAAAATACAATTTCTCCAAGACATGTAAAATTATTTGAGCAAACCCAAATACAGTAAACTCATAATGCCATAAATATAGAGCAAATGATACCAATTACATAATAGTTTAGTGCTGTGTGTACCACAAAATAAGTTTCCCCTCACAGAGGATATTCCTGATTCAAGTCACAAAATTGTCCCTTTGTTATTGTGACAGGACAATCTTTCTGACCTTCTGAACTCTTCCTTACACCATTTGTCACATATAATATGTCACTACCAGAACCAGAACTACCACAGAGCTCTTTTGAAACAATAATAGAAACTAGGTTTGAGGGTTTACAGAACAACATGTTTTAGTAGGATAAGACACATGCTAGCTGACAAGAACTGCTGAGTTCTCATTGCTAATCAGCTAAACAGATTTGTTTGATTTCTTACACCCTGTCTGTACTCCCACATGGTAGCTGGGAAGTGTTACTGTAGACACACATCAGCCAGCTCTGCTCCAGCCACTCTGGAGAGTCCCAACAGCTCCAGCGCTGCTCCAAAGGGCTTTCAGCTACCAGGGGACAGCCAGGACAACACCCCCGGGCTCTGTTGTCCTCTGTACCACAAGGAACTTTTCACTGTCCGTATTTCAGTCATATTTCTGGTCTTGGTGAAGGTTACCCTCAGTTTTACAGACTGTAAAGTGTTCAGTAACAATACTTTCTGCCTTTGTTAGGGACATGGGACGTGAGGGCTAATGGAATGATTTCTCAGTTCTTTCATTTTCCACTCAATTTCAGGTCAAAGAAAATCTCACCAAAGATATCTTGTCTGAGATTATAAAAACTACATCAGGAAAAATACCATTTCTAAGGTGACCAGAATATATACACACACAAATAAATATTTTTTTTTCTTTTAACAGATACCGCTTTAGCTTTTGGCTTTAATGTCAATGAAAGGTAATCAAGTGTTTCCTCCCAAAAAATGGTAGTGTATGAAATTTATAATAAAAACCTGATGCTCAAAATAAAGCTTTTTGCTATTAACTCCTGAGACTCTGAATTCTAGCTTGGAAGCCCTTTTCCTCAGTTTACTGAGGATCTGAAGTAAAAATATGATTTTGTGCATATAGCATAAAACCTTATTCAGATCTGACTAAACTAGAGCACATATCTCCCAAAGTTTTCTCAATTAAAAGGAAAATGCATATGTTCCCATCAGGAAAGGAAAAAACCCTACAATTAGTACCAAACCAAACAAACCCTATAGGAGCTTCTAGTAGGAGAATATTTATTGCTTGCTTTCCTTCAGAACTGATGGGTCATGACATCAGTATAAAATTTAGAAGTAGCATCCCTAGAGCAGTAGGTTAGTTAAGACAGAATCTAACCAATTTGTAACATTCAGGATTTTATATTTTGAGTATGAACTTCCAATTTCCTTAGCAATTAAATACTTCAAAAAGAAATTAATATTAATATATTATTAAGATTTTGTGCCCTAATTTTTTCATGCTTAAAAAAGGCACATTTAAAAAAATTTTCAAAAATGTGTATTAAATAACCTGGAAACTGAGCCCATTTAACTTATATTTTTCTTAGCAGAATAGAGGGGCTGTGCACCATAGAAATGTATAAAATAGCATAACAATGTATTTTTACATATAGATTTTTTATTTAATTTTAGACAGTGATATACTTCATCAAACTGTATTCTGTTTTCTCTGTATTTCTATCTATGCCCTTTGTATACCCATAAGCAGTTTATTGATAACCCTTAATTTATGAGCTTGATCCTCACAATGAATTCCTGTCCCACTGAATTATTTTCTTTTGAACTTCAGCAATTGCTTTAATTCTTTGTCGTTCTGTTTGGGTTTGTAGATAATACTTTTCAGAGCAGTATCTGAGAATGACCAGAAGTGTATCAAGGAGCACAAAAAATATCTGTTTAACATATTTGTTATTAAAATCATAATGGAGAAAGACACAAAATTAATAGAACTTATGACCACTTTCTAAACAACAAAATTGTATCAAAACATATAAAACCCATCAAAACACATCAAAAGCTGAAGAACTGAGGGTGTTGGCTACCATTGAAAGAATCGGTCTGTGTGTATATGTATGAGTGGCCTGCACCCAAATAGTACATTTCATTCAGATGAAGTATTATTCTAAATTCCACAAATTTTATGATCACCTACCCCTGCTAGGATAATATTTAAATGTAGTTTTAATCTAAATATTTTTTAACCTGCCATTTTCAAACCCAAATGCCTGTGTTTATTTTTAATTTAACTACACTGTACCAAATATGGCATAATTTCAACATTTAAATTTGAGTGTTCTTCAAATTTCAAGTTATAAAAGTTGTTTTTCTTATTCAGTAATGAGTCTGTGTTTGAGCCAAGCAGCTGCATATGAAGGCTGCCAGAGCTGATCTTCATACACTTTACAGTTAGCTGACTTTAAATTACTTTAGGTACAGAAAAAAGCTATTTTACTGCTTTAAAAGGAGAGGTCAGTATAATGTCAGCCAATAGGGAGAATCCTTATATATGAAATTGTTTTTTGATGCTTTGCATTTTTAATATTCATGAGTTTATATGTTTAAAATATTTACTTTGATAATAGCCTAAACATAGGAAAATTAAAAAGAAATCTCATTTATTCTCAAAGCCATTGCAAACATTTTTACCTGCCATTTTTGAGCAATTTCTAGTCAAATTAAAGAACTCCAAAGTACTTATTCCCATATGAATTTCCTACTCAAAGTAATCTCATAGAACTCCAAATACACTGCAAGTTTTAAACCAGATTCTACCTTAAAGCAAGCTCTTTTCAGCAAGGGGACACAAGTTTTGGCTAGGCTGAATTTTCAAAGTTATCTAAGATCTTGAGAATGCCTGTAGGCTGCTAAGAACACCTTCAGGAACAGATGGAATCAGGATGCAGTAGACATGGGTCCACTCCCCATGACAGTAAGAGTAAAGAACATATGGACAGAACCTACAGGTTTTGTTTTGCCTATTTGGATCTTCAGCTGCCTAAATTCCTTTAAAATTCATTTACAAGAGATCTATTGCTGAATTGGAGCTGGCTGTAACTCTTAAGTCAAAAACCAGCATTCACTATATAGATATCTGCAATTATTCAACTATGGATATATATATTAAGACTCTTCACCAAGATGGTAGTATTTCCATTGAAAAAATAGCCCCAAATAATCTGTAAATAATTTAAATAATCTCAAATTTGGACTCACCTTCTATAATGATAACAATGACAAAATAATGTTTTTCCCTTAAGCATTAATATTCTGAGTGCAGTTCATTTCTATGACACTCAAGAAAGTGACTACAGTAGATGATTGGTGAATCCTAATAAGCCTCACTTAGTAAGGAGAAGTAAATGCTAATAACAAAATTCACAATGGTTTATTTCAGAAGTTTCTTGTCTAAATTAATAACAAATATTAGAAAACAGATCTTTATGTTGTCTAAAAAGGATAAATGATAAAATGGTGAAACAATGGCAAAGGTGTAATTTAGAATGTTTGCAATACTCTTCACTAAAAGTACACCTTCAGCTACCTTTAAACAATCCTTATTTATCCATAACAGGTTCAAAACCTCCCACTTATTAATTATATAAAAAAATCCCCTAATTATCTTTTACTCAATTATCAGAACATTCTCCATGTCCAGCATGACATTTAGATAATGAACATAGCATTCATTTTAATGGCATCATTAATGTCCATGTGGATTTATTTAGCATATGCTTAAATCTCTAATTTTCAGGGGCTCTTAGAATCTCAAAATCAGCATGACCTACATGTTACCAATATTGCTTCAACCAGAAGTATAAGAAAGTTTTCAAAGGGTAATAGTAGTTAAATTCACATAACTGGTTTGTAAACTAGTAGATCTTGTATCAAAATGTGACGAATCAGACCCAAAGTCCATTTGCATTGACTCAGACTTCTGGTAAACTTCATAAACTTCAGATCAGGCCTTTGCACCCAATTATCTTCATAAAACTGATCAAATGCAGAAATGATAAAACACCTAATTTCCTTAATGTGTCATATTTTGTTATAACCAAGAACTTCCAACTTCTAGGAATACTGTGGGCACTTTTTTTTATTTTTTTTTAATTAGCTCTCATGCAGTAAACTTTTCCAAAATTAATATTCCAGGTCACAATTTTACACGTTGTCTTGGGTTGTGCTGGCAAAATGCCAACTGCCCAACACAGAGAGAAAGGGTTGTCCCCCCTGCCCCCAGCCAAGGGAAAAAGTGGGAGAGAAAAAAACCCCAAACCCTGAAGTATCAAGCTTCTTATATTATACAAAAGAAAAATAATTAAAACCAGAATATGATATAATACATATATATACAAATGTGAGAAAAAGAAAACCAAACTAACAACAATAACTACCGAGTCACTCAACCAAATAATACAGATTCCAACCACACAAACCCCACAAAACCTCCCAAAAACTCTTCCAGAGAAACCTCCCAGCAAGAAAGGAGAAAAGGAACATGAAATGTTCACCTCCCTGGATAACGCGAGTGTGTAGGGTGGTAAGGCCTAATCTCGGCAGGGGCAGGGCATCCTCACCAATCTGAGGCAGAACCCAAAGAGACAGAAACTCCTCCTCTCTCTCTTTTTATACCTCTTGACACTTGGTGATGTCAGATTATATGAAATTCCTCTTTGGATGCTTAAGTCAGGTGATGCTTGTCCCTTCTGATCTGTGTCACATCCTTTGGGCCTGCTAAATTTAGGCCTAACTGAGGCCTAAAACCAAAACTACCACATATGTAAATCAAAAGTTATGCCCCACTGATTTAACTCTGATGCTGAATAGTTGCAAAGATCTGCCCTAGCGAAGAAGACTCCAAATCTTGCTTGTTGTTGATTTAAACAGTTATGAATAGTGTATTTCTAAAAAATGTAGAGTATAAAATAATTCTGTTTTTTCAATATGTGCAATAACTAATGAAACACTTGTGGCATACAGATTATTAAGCATATACATGGCAATTCAATGTGTTGCAATTTTAGATAGGTGCTAACACTTCAAAGAATAAGTAAAGTGCTGTTTTATTTTTTAAAGTACTGTTTTCTCATTTAAATACAAAGTAGTGTGATTTCTTTAGCATTGCTGTTTCATCCAGAATACCCCAAACTGTAACACATGAGAAACAATAAATCTATTTGCTTCAAAGGACATGTGTTGATATCACAGGTGACGAAAATTCTGATCAAAAATTAACTTAATACTGATTGTACACGTGGTATTCTCTGTATTGGTACTTCTACTTCCCTAACACCACCCAGTCTAAAATAAGACAGTACTGAGCAATATTCTGTTATATTGTCATTGTGCATTGACTTTCCAGAAGTGAAATATGGCTATTTATGGGATGCAACTCTTCAATAATGTCTCATATTTTAACAGGAAGTTTAACTTTTATCTCAGATAACCAAGTCCTAAAGTATTTGACTTAAAGAAATACTGTAGTAGGTAATCAGAAAATCCAGCAGAAGGATGAATTCCTTATAAAATTGAAAAGAACACCAATTGAAGCTCGCTCTCTCTTCTGGGTATCCATAGGAAATGCATCACTGATGCTCATAAAGCTGTGCACGAGGTAACAGCATTGTTGCATGGTAGAATTATGTTTAAATAAACAAAAAGAATGATCAGGGGAAATTTTATTTAAGCACTATGGCTTAAATTTTAAAGATAAAAGCATTATGCATTTGCTTTCCTAATAATAAATAGTCAAATTAGAGTAAGAGTAATTGTAAATAACAACAGCAAATAGTAAGCAAATAGCAACTGAAGAGACTGTTTCAAGTACCATGCCAGAGACAGTGCTCATGATTTCTGAAAGGTGAGATTATACCACATTATGATCTAGTCTATATTATCTTTCTATGTTTTACACATCATATACAGTTAAATACATATGAAATACATATACAATATGTATATTTCTATTATAGCCTAATGTTTCAATTATAGATTCAGGCCTCATACTAAAGTTCATTTGGGGACAGAGAGTGTCAGTATTTTTAAGTTATCTCTAGTCTTCACCTGTGACCTGAAAGAAATTAATTGTTGTCATGAAGAAGGTTGAGTTTGGAAAAATACACTATTCTGTGTTTCTCTTTACTGGATACCTTATTTGATTTCTAATTATTTGGGAGGTTCCTTTAACTCTTTAGCATTAATAGGCTGCTCATGTGTGTGTGGCCATTTAATTCACTTTGACCGTACGAATTAGAATGAATCTAAATTCCTCACTGAAGATCCTATGAGAACATGAGCCAGTATTACATGAATGAGAATAGCGAGTGCCAAACCCCACAAACATTTCTTATTGTTTCTATTCTATTGTTGAATGTTTTCAAAATGTAAATTTCTACCTCTTCTCACAGAGACCACCCCTGCAGCCTCCCCACCCTGCTGCAAAAACCTTGCCTTGTACAGTTAATACAATGCTGCATACACAAATCTCACTTGACAATAAGAGGAAGATCAAAACAGACATGGCAGATGTTGGTCACATAATCTCATGTTCCAACAGAAGTTTATTATAATTTATACTAATCAGACCATTATGAAGAATAAACTAGAATGGAGAAGTAGCCATTACAGGTTTATCCTGTAGTCAATAGTTTATTAGTGAATGATCTTAACAGTATTTGCAGTCATAATTTCTGATTTTCATTATAATATGTTTCTTTGTATGATATTTCTACTGCAAACTGTAATACTTACAAGAAGATTTTATGTTTGTTACCATTTGTAAGGAACTGTCAATAGTTGTTATGGTTCTGACTGTGGAAGTGTTTCTTCTAGGTTAGACTCATGAGCTAACATAAGGTCTTATTAAATATCTGGGAGCTCCTATACTACAGGTGAGAGAGAAATCAAAATTTGACCATATCCATATATATAATGTGAAAAAAGAGACAGACAGATAGATTGAAACATGAGTAGATAGTGTTGTTTTCTTCCTATCTCTTTCATCTATTTGTTGGGTTTTTAGTCTTTCGCATACTTGGAACAGAGACTTTGTTTGGTGATATGTTATCTGCTTTACTATGTACATGACTACAATATTAGCATAAAACTTTGCTCAAGATCTTACTGTCAGCCAAAAAGATGCCAATATTGAAAAGATCATTTAAAAATCACTGTATATACAAAATGGCACAAAGGTGTAGGCATTGTGTTCACTATGCACAGTGAAATAAGAAAACCAATAATTTTTTGAATTTTTTTTTGTTGTTGTATGTGTCTCCTGTGATCAGACTGCTGCAAGTCATGAGTCTGTCATCTCCCTTCCATATTCAATACATGGTCCTCAAGAAAGTGGGAAAAGAGCAGAGTAATTACTAGCACTTACAAGCAAATAGAAAATGCAGTGAGAATATACAAGTTTTGTGTGAATACATTTCAAGATAAACTCACATATTTGGGGTTCATTGAAATGTTTGAAAAGATAACTGCAGCAAAAGGATGCTTTAATCCACAGTCACCTGAGAGGGATCAGGTATTTAACAAATGCTCCGTTTGACCTAATAGGTAATACCCATACCAGGTGTCAAAGGAAAGGAAAAACAAATCAAACAAGAAGCAAAAACTATGTTCTTATCAACTCAGGAAAAACAAATTAACAAGTAGGCTAAATTATTTTCTCTTGATTACAAACAACAATGTATATGTTTTGATTTCTGTCCCTTAAAAAGAGAGATATAGCACAGACTCACGATTTTAAATATTTTAGCATAAAATACAGCATATATCATTAAGTATGCATTTTTATAGATGTATTTACTTGCAATGCTACTATTGTGCTCTGAAAAAGAAAAATCTTACTGGGCTGTTAATTCAGACTCTTGTTCAGGAATAGGTACTAGTTCCTGTCAGTAGTTTTCATCGGTCACATGTTTAGTGACCACTTTTGACAACTGATTCTAATGCAAACAACCCAACACCATTCATTACTACCAGTCCCTTTTGTTACTCTGGCTGCTAATTTTCCCATAGACATACTTAAGTAAAATAAAAGTAATTGTATTGTCCCTGACACAGTTCAAGTTATCATTTGGGGGCTTTTCAACCCTCAACCAACAGAAGAAACTATTAATGAGGCTTAAAATATTTCAAAAGTAATTGAGGCTATGTCTTCTAAAACTTTGATTTGAAACATGTTGTCACATATTTTCTGTACGTTAATATTGTTATAAACTGAAGAATATCATAGGCAGTAACATTTAATTTATATTTATGCTAATTTATTCTATTTAAAAACACTGGAGTTTGGGGTACAGAATTAGCTTGGATAGAAAACCAAACTATTTGAGATGGGGAAAAAAAAAACACAAAAAAATGTCAGCATTTAAAATGTTAAGAAAAAAAATCAGAACGTATTGGTGCCTCTTATTATTTTTGGATAAGATATACAATTTCAAAGGAAACATCAAAACGCCTCTATGGGCTAGTATGCTAAGGTAAGAAGACGGCTGCTCTTGATTTCTAATGCCTGAAGTCAGGTCAGGAATACCAGCTGTGATAAATTGTAAAACAAGTATGTATAGTTTGAAAAGGCAAGTAAGGATTTGCTTTCTGGAGTGTTTTAAATCTTTTGTTCCTTAGTTCTGTCCCTCAAAATCTTAAAGTTATCTAAACAGAGCCCAAGATCAGGCATGGGGATTGTAGCAGCACTAGAGATTTTGCTGCACTTTGTGTGCATGTTATTCTCATCCTAAATCTTTAGCTGCTGAAGCTAAGCAGAAACTCTTGAACACCATAATCCTAATTAGGGAGGAGGCATATGAATGCAGCTCAGCAGTAACACTGCATTACCAGTAACTAAAACATGCTTTCCTTTCAAAAATATTTTTAATATCTACAGATAGATTATAATAATTACAGTCTATTAGCATTCTTTTATTATTTAAATCTTGCACTATGATAAAAGAATTGAGTCATTAAATGTAATTATGAAGAATCATATAAAGAAATTATTTGGAAGATATGTGTTTCCGAGAACAAAATCAGTAATTTATCTGAATATATTCCATACCAAAAGAAAGGATTTGTGTTATTGCTGTATTTACTCATGTACTACCTCATTATTGCCAATATTATTTTTTTATTCTGTTTTGTAGTGTAATGGTACCATTTCCTTTTGAAAATATAATAAGAAAGGAGGCTTCTAAAATTATTAAATTCAGATTCTCGAAATACATATATAGTTTCACTTTTAAAATGATCTTATCTTCTCATGGGAGACCTATATACCCATACATGTGTATTGTTTGCTTTAACCACATCTGTGTCCAGGCACTCAGTCAGCACATCTTTCCAAATACAAAGGGCCACAACTGACTACAGTAACAATTCTGGGACACTGGGAAAAGAGCATGTGGTACCTATGCAGGAACTTAATGCCCCACAGATCATTTCTGGGAAAAATCACAGTCCCAAAGTTCAGCTACTGAAAAAGCAGCTGAGAGAAAGTTCTGCCACAATGTTCATGAGTTACCTTAGGTAGTCAGTATATGGAAATCTTGAAAAAGACTTTGGAAAGCATTGACATGTAGACGTAATTTTAGCAGCAGGGTTTTGTTGCTGAATATCGGCATAGTTTTTTAAAATAACTTCCTAAGGTCCTTCCTCATATACGTGCCTTTGAAAATTCACTCATAGATCTATAGGAAAAGCAATTAGTCAGATTTTATGACACATTCCTACTTTTACAACATTAGGTTTAAAAAAATCAATATCTTAAGATGGTTTAAACCTAAAACACCAGCTAAACTCTGGACTTTTTGAGACACTGACAGATAATGTATTGATTTTTTAATGGTACCCAAATTTGACTCAAGTTTTAGAAGATGCTCAAGTTCTTTATATTTTTTTTATAAAAATATGAGTAATAAATGGTCCCCAGATTGCAATCCAAGAAATGAAGCAACATCTGGAAGATGAAAATAATTCATTCCCTTATCTCCCTATTCTTTTTTCATTAGTATTGAAGTTATGCTCAACGTAAAAAAAAATCAAAAACTAATGCTGTTTTTCTTTGATGTTCACTTCATCCACTTATATATTTATCATGTGAAGTGTAAACAACAAAATATTTTAAAAAGTCATTATTCAATGACAGCATGGATTTGGTAGAACATTTATAATCTTTTATAGATTATAATTATTACAGTTGGAAAACCTTAAAATATCATATTGAAAAGGCTGCAGAGTTCTGTGATCTGAAATACCTACAGGAAATATTATCTCTTGTAGACTCAGGTCTTCTTATGTCTATATATTTTTCACCCTCTAAATAAGTATCTTGGCAAGAGAGACTGTAGTAGACTGAGGGAAGCACTGAGCAGTCCTGGCTACGTATACCTCTCATATGCTGACTTCAGTTTCCATTCAAAATGAATTTAATTATTTGGGGACATTTACATTTTTACCCCTGTAAGACATCAGGGGTCTTGCTTGGACACAAAGGAGATATAAAACTTTCCATTGTGTGGTTAGCAGGAAATTCCTAGGGGCTGATCTCAGTGTGAAGCTGGTTTATTAGTGGACTTGGTGCAAGCAAAGCATGTCACCACTGATTTGAATAGCTGACATACAGCAAAATCCATTTGTCTTCCCTAGATGGGCACTTCTGCTGCAATCAGCAGGAATTATTTATGTGCTTATTATTACATTTATATTTGTAGTCCTTAAATCCATTCATGTAAGCACATTTGGAAACTCCTTGTGGCAATGTACATTTTGCCACTTTTTTCTAATGCTGTTTTGGTTGTGTTATTTTGATTGCTTTCTTAAAGATCAGTCATTCCTAATCAACTGTATTTATATGATTATTTAAATTATACTAGTTATGCAATTAGTAAAACGGTTTAGTCATCATCTATTTTGAACATTGAGTTACAATTTGGAAATTGAACTTGTTTCTTTTATGGATATTTAAACATCTTTCTCAGGTGTGCAACTCATTTTTTTCTGGTTCTACTAAACCATGGGGAAAAAAATGACAAAAATGAATGTACTTCTTCAGGGTGTTTTGATGAAAATATATCTACAAACATAGTAAACAAAATTACAGAATAAGGCTCAGATGAATATTGTATTTCACACCTAGACACCGTGAAACAAAACCATGATGCAAAAACTCCTGCCAAATTGTTTTTGTTTCAGAACTGAAATTAAAGTCTAAATATTTTGATGAGGATAGTTTCGTTACATTAGGCACAGCTTAACTTGTCCTACTCAGTGTAAGTGAGACTTGGGTAAGATAAGATGAACCCACTCTATTTCCACTGTTTATTACAGTCTTGAATCTGATAAAACACTTTGCATTGATCACTGGGGATGTTGAAAAGCACACAAAGGAATACGGGCAATAGATGCTAAATGATTGGAATTTTTTTCTTCAAATGTATTACATTTTAGAGGTTAAGTGGGTAAGGGGAAAAAAGGCACTGAATATTCACCTTTGAGAGTAGATAGCAAATTTGGTTTTCAACGTAATCATGTTCAAAAGTCATTCTGTTTTCACAGCTGCATGCCACCGCACACCATTTTAAACTTTGCATTTTGGCACTGGGAAGGAACAGAAGGTTAAAACGTGTGGAACAAAGATATTATTTCACCTCCTTGCCAATATTGGAATTGAAAGAGGCCTCACAGAGGCTGGGCTGTGAATTTAATTGAGCATCCTTTTAAAGGGTATCATAAGATGGAAAAATTTCCTTTATATTCCTGTGACAACTTCTTGGAGTACAGTCATTAAATATTCGTTGGGAGAGGAAGGAAATCAGAGTGAGTGGATAGATGTATAGTTCCACTCTTACTGCTTGTTGGCCATACCACCCAACCTAGAGAAGGAAAATGTGAAAAAAGTAATTTATTGGTAGTATAACCCAGCTACAAATCACTGTTTACAAGAATTCAGAAATAGATTCACACAATTGATATCCAGAACTCTTCTTGGGACTGCTTCTACAATGGTGTTTTCCAAGCCCTTGTGCTTTATGATTGGGATGAAAGCCTCACTCTAGCTCTAAGCCGTCGCTGATAAGTTATTGAAAATCTGACAGTGAAGAAGTCATTGCTGTTTCTGAGTTCGTTCTTGATCTGTAGGTAGAATGGTCAAGGTCTCGTAAAGATTAGTACACAAACATAAGATAAAAATTATTGTCTTTTCTGCTGTTTAGAAGTCCAGCTGACAAAAGAATTGCTTCTTTTCAACTTTATTTCCCACAATATTTTCTGAGTCAACTTGACCATTTCCCCTTTTGATATGAAAGTAACTGTGTAAAGTGAAGTCACTGAACCAGAAAACATACATTTGGTCTCTCTGATTTCTAGTATTCACGACCAATTTAATGCTTATAGAAGTTAGCGAAAAATAATCCCATTTGATTCACTTCTCATTTTTAGTTATTTACAATACAGAGTATGCTGACCAGCACTTTCTTGTACAGTGTGAAAATATTAGGCTTGACTCATGAAGATAGCTGTGAGGAAAAAGCTGTAAATATACTGAATGTGTGTGCTTTTCCCCCCCTTTCTAGAGGAAAGAAGAATGTTGCTCACACCAGGAATTCTATTAAGTATATTCTTCCAATTCATTTTAGATTTGATTATAAACTAAGTTCATGAAAAAAGAATCTCCCATGTAAACTCTTTTCCTCACAAGACACAACATTTTTTGCAATTGCCATTGCAAAAACACTATTTGAAATATTTCTTTTTCTCTGCTTATGCTAATTTGTTCCAAATATTGACTTTTTTTTTCTGGGTCTGATAATATTTCTTTTCCAAGCAAATCTGATCCTCCTTCATGTGTAAAACTAATGTACATTAAGTCAAATTCTGGGCATCAGTAAGGGCCAGTCATCATCTGGGAAAGGAAAATTAGCCCATTCTTCTGACCCTATTCTGGCTTACAGAGATTTCTCATTGAACTCAAAGAGTGATTTCAAATAGAGCAGAATATCTTTAAGAAGTATAACTATGCATTGAGTCAGAGAAGAAAACCAAGATCTAAACATGACAGATATCTGAACAAATTAACTTCAGAACATTGGCACAAAAATACAAGAATGCATGGAAATGTTTTACAAGAACTCTTAAAAGACAGAGACAGGAAGTAAAATCATCTCTGTATTAACTCTTATACTGTTGTAGCCAGCATGCCTTAGGACAAGATTTAGGATAAAAGCATATTTATGTTCATTCGAGAATACATTTTTTAAAACATCTTCTAAGTTACCCTTTCCATTTCTGCTAAATTAATTTCTCTCCCAGACATCCCACAGAAAACCAGAAAGCCTAATTGATCTTAAAATTGTGCAAACAGAACTTTTTTTTAGATTAATTTGTGAGTATCCTGACTTCAGTAAATACACAGAGGCTGTAAAAAATTATGAACCTAGCCCATAGCATCTTTTAAATAAATGCTTTTACTCAGGAGATCCTTGCTATAATTTTCTGACATACAGTCACAGTCAGAGAGATTGCACTTACAGAGAAGATCATGAAGAATATTTTTAAATTCTGTCATGTTATTCTGTATTTATTGATATCTTTTCTGAGATTTATCCTTCTGTATCTTTCCTCTGAATAATTTTGATGGTACACATGTTTTATATGGGTGACTGTGTTTACAATTTTAGTATATTTTTCTAGAAATTGTAGAATTGAAACCTTTCATATCCACAGAAGAAACCAAGATTCTGGAAAATAGTTGTGAGGAGTTGGCTGTAATGAGTATGGTAAGCCACAAACCAAAACATTAAAGCAAATATGAATTGGAATCACGAGAATTTGGAAAATCTGCCCAGAAAGCCAATGTTATCTTTCAGAACTCATAAAATCCAGTAGGAGCTTAAATAGAATTCTATAGTATTTATTTCTTCATCTTTACTGTTGGTTTGGGGGTTTTTTTTGTGTAGTTTCTAAATAGCAAAAACGATCATCCAATATGTTTCTTTTGCAATTCAAAATCTTTTGCTCAAAGACATCAATATACATCAGATGAAGATCTGTCAGTTACCTTAAAGCACTATAAGCAGTTCATACTACAGATTCTTATTGCAAAAATATTTAAATGGGGTTTTTTTGTTTTGCTTTGTTTTCTGTGTTTCAGGTATGAATGGCCCAAACCAACCTGTCTATTAGATTTTAATAAGATTTAAGTTTTGTTCATATTTGTATTGTAAAGCTGCATCCTTTTCATTTACTTTGTACACACACATTATTAAGTGTAAACCTGGAAATTTCAATAAAGCTGATGTACATTTTAATAGGAAAAAAGGGTTCTAGTAGTGACAAATGATACTTTCTTTGTGGTCTTTGCCTGCCTACTTGCCATTTGTACACAGGATGATGTGAGAAAATATACTTGTGAAAGACTTTCTCTACTGTTAAATTTCCAGAACTAGTTTTCTCACTATTAATGATATCTTAGTTATCAACTGAAACTTATCTCTAAAGGAACTGAAACTGTCAGGACTCTTTCTTTCATTGCCCAGCCCCATTAGACTACTTTGAATCAAGAACAGATGTAGCCATTTTGGTCCCCAAAATGCTATGTGATTATTTTGGAAAACCTTTCATTAGTTGTTACAGCCTGTCACCTGAAAGACACATTCTATGGTCTCTCTCTCTCTCTTTATTTTTTTTTCTTATTGTTATCATTGTTATACTAAAATAAATGCAGCTTTAGATTGAAAGTGTATGGATAGATTTTGTGCAGGAAGAAGCAAAATCCAGGTACTCTTGCTCTATGTGCAGGGTGATTGCTTGGTGATACTGGCTTCTAACTGAGATTTAGTCAAAAAACAGCTATTGCTTACCAATAGTGTCCTGGTTTAGAGGTAAACCAGCAGGAGAAATGAGCTCAACACAAGAGAGATCACAAGTCAGAGCTACAATTTAATAATAATAATACAGTAAATACACTGACACAAAGGGAAATTGCTTTCAACTCCCAAAACCCAGCAGTATAACTCAGTGCCCTGAGGTACAAACCCAAAGGGGTTTGTTAGCCCTTGTGCTGAGACCTGCGTGGTTCCCCCAAGTCCAAAGTAAAAGGAAGTGAAAAACCTGTTGGTGCAGGTGATGGCTGTNTACCTGCTGAACCAGGACAAATAGCAAAAATCTATATTGAAAAAGAAAGCAATTTGAAACACTTTCACATCAGAAATGCTCAGATTATTTTTTCTTTTGTATAAAATAATTTCTCTATTAGAATCTTTTGTTGTACTTTAGTCAGAAGCATTAGGCAAAATATTACAGACAATGAAAAAGGGAGTAAGGCCAAAACATAAACATTACTTTCAATGTTTTTGGTTTTTTCTTGAGTATAAATAATTGCATATTCATACACATAATAAAAAAGACCTGTGATAAGAAGTAATTAAGAGCAGAATAGAAAATGTAATAAGTTAGTTCAATCCAGTTTGTGACAGGAAAATTTTGTATGTCACATCGTACTGATGTTAATATAATTTCAGAAGTTGTGCAAAACAGAGACACAGGCTCACATACTGACAAACTGATAATTTTCTCTTTTATACTGACAACTGATCACGTATCAGCTATATGACAGTGGACCAAAAGATCATCTTAAATTTTAAATTATTCATTTTGGAACAACTATTACAATTATAAAGCCAAAAAAGCCAGAAATAGAGTGGCATAACAGTGCTCTGTACAGACAGAAGGCTTCTTCAATTATTTTTTGATTTCTCTTTTTTCCCTAAGATTTACTACATATAGAGCTATAATTGCTAACAGCTTGGTTATGAAAGCAAAATAAATTAACCACAGCTGTGTAAATACCAGTGTCTGAACAAAAAAAAATTAGAGGGAAAATCAAGTTTGGGTCAAGAAGAAATGGAAATTTTTTAAATCTGGATTAATTTAAGCAGAATCCCAAACTGTTTCCTTAGGTTTGGTGAAAACATAGTATTTACTGGTAAAAACATTTTACTCTTTAAAACATTCTTATCTATTTGACCAAATGGTACAGGCATGGTTCTATTTGCCAAATAATATCTAAATTCCTTCATTATTATTTCAGACCATTTTAAATGATGCTGTAGTGTAAGCACATATTTTGCACACAATCTTACTTCCCAGCCCTTTTGAAATAGGAATTTCTGTTTTCCTATGGAATAATATAATTCCAAATATCATCTGCCTCCTGTCAGAATGTATTTCCCTTGACAGTTAGACATCGGTACAATTATCCATTATGTTGGCATTTCAGTTTCTTTTGAACTGTATGATACATCCAGTTACTACAACTGTTTCCAAATCATCAGACAGCTTTCTTGCTTAATGTGGTCCATGGAGGCCCAGAATAAATTATCCTGGTTCAGGGATCCTGCATGTATCTGCGTTGTAGGATTGGCAGGTGCGGATTCATGGTGTTGCTCAGTATTACATCAAAAAGACGTTCAAAAATTGCAGCCCTTGAAATGATAGGGCTAAAATATAAATACCCTGGAAGCAATGCTGGATACAAAAAAGATAATTGATGTCCCATAGGAAAATATGCTAAAGTCCCCTACTTTAAGGATCCTAGTTATCCTAGCCTGTATTAGATAAATGAACAGAGAGGAACACAAGGCAGTCTGGGTTGTGTCAATGTGTCTCTAATGGTGTAAACACTGTACCCATGGTGGCTGGAGACAAAAGCCTTCCTTTGCTCAGCATTATGTAGCACTTGGAGATCTCTGGTTATATAAATCTAGTATTAATAAACTCAGAATGATGACAAAATTAAATTTTTTGGAGGATGGAAAATCTTTTGACAGTAGTCCTAAGGAAAGCCAGAGACCATTACAGCAACCTCAAAGCCTAGATCTTAAGTACAAACTCCCCACAATCTCATGAGCTTAAAATCTCATGTATTCCAGTACCTGGGACCTATTCAGAAAAGATGAATGAAAGTCCTCTTCAGGGGAAGCCAAGCTGGACTTGAGACATGGAAATTTTAAACTACCAGTGACAGAATCCAAGTGCTAGTCCTCATCCTATTGACTGAATGCCATGACTTCAACTCTCTCAAAATATAGTATCTATTTTTATAGAAAAAAGTTCCATTTCCCTTCTTCCCATCTATTGTGTCTTAAGAACAATCTTTCCAATTTAGTTTGAAAAGCCTTCATTTATTTCTCTAATTTTTTTTAAATTGCAAATTGGTGCCAGATATCATAAAAGCCTTAGGTATTTAAGAAAACAGAAGAGTTCTGAATGACTGAATTGTAAACAAATTTCATTTAAATAACTTTTTTTACACTCTTACTAGGATTCATGTTTGTTTATCCAAGCCCCAACACATATGAAAACTATAATCAATCAGACTGTAATACTAAATATGAGTGTTGCTTATGGGCATTCAAAATATCAGTTAAATTTTGGAAATTTTAGTTATTCTACCATGAATTCATAGAATTTCCACCATACTCTGTTTTATCTGACACTTTGTACCCAAGAGAAAAAAGAACCTAATATTACAAGCTAGTTTAATCCTCCAGAGTACTTGTGCCACGGTAGATAAATCACAAACTTATTTGCATTCTCCTGTATAAGTTTATGATTTTGTATGAGACTTTGCCTTTAAAATTAATGATCTAAGTATTTCCAAGAGACAACCTTCTAGAATTTTATCGTATCATCTAATGACGTCTCTATGGCCCACATATGATCTCTTTGAATTAGTCAGTCCTTAATTCAATAAAATCAGTCTGATGAGAGTGGACAATACAATTGAGGCAAGAGAATACACTGAGGGACAGTTTCTCAAAACTGCTGACTATAAATATGAATTACTTCAAGTTTGTATTAGCCAGTTATTCATGTAAGGGAAATATAACAATTGGATAAAAATTGCTGTTTTCAGTAGAATGAACATTTAATGACATTGAACAAAGAATTTGTTTGACTTTTCAATAGTTTTTTTCTTTAAATAGATTTGTTTTAAGTTTATAAATGGTTATGAAAATCATGGCAGCGCACTTGAATAAAATTAGTTTTTCTAAGTACCTACAATACTGCATCCACTTTCAGTCTTGGAAACACTTCCTTTCAACCTGCTTTTGCAAACAAGGATAGAATCATATGCTGCATACTGCACATCAGAAGCTGACTTTGAAGACAAATATTATAAGAACGGATAAAAGAATGGAATTGTACATGATGTGCAGCAATGTGGGCAACTGGAAAAATCATAACATCGGCAATGAAAACTGCATGTACTGTATTCTAGATCTGAACTTTTTCTTCTGGACTTTTGGGTCATAGAGGGAGATTTAGAGATAAGCTACTAATGTAGGTAAAATTCAAGATATCTGTGACTCATTTTGAATACAGTTTAATTTACAATAGAAATAATTTCTACTTTAATCCCCTAATTCTCCACCTGATTTATACTAAATAGCTCATCTACCTGTTGGGAAATGCTTTGTGGAGGTGGAGAGGTAACAGATCTCCTACTGCATCTTTAGAGTTCTGATTATGTAGACATCAATCTTAGGAAAGGCAGCTCTTAGAAAAGATGCTTGTATAGACAAGCCTTGATGGCTTGCAGTGAGCTACAGGAAAGTGATGCGTATCTGCAGTTTTCCAAGTGTGTATGTGAAACAGAAAGTAGACACCCCAGGGAGGTGCAGAGAAACATGCACCATAGGAATACTCAAAGGACTTTGTGACACTGAGAAACCAGGACAGCAACCAGACTTCATCTGGGGGTTTTCATCACCTTTTCTGTTGCTGCTTGACAATTTTTCTGTTTTCTTGCACATCTCTAAAGTCTTGCTTATGTTTTGTTGGTTTACCTTCTTGCCTTTATACAGAGAATATATGGGCTGGGTTTGGCTTGGTTTCTTCAAATGAGGATTTAAAAATCTACTGTATAGCATAAATCATTTATCTAAAATATAAAATAATCTTTTATACTATCTTTAACCACTCGATATATGTTCACTAAACCCAATGACTAATTTGAAACTTATATATGATGTGACAAAACTGGAAAGCAGGAGTAAATTGATGAGTGAGCTGAAGTAACAGGATTTTAGCTACTCATGTACAGAATTGAATTCACCTATTGAAAGAAAAGTGCTGTGCAACAGAAGACCAAAATAAGGTTGTTCACTGCAATGCAATTCTCTTTTTACTTTTGTTCTCTTGCTGTCACCTTTAGATAGTTATAAAGGAAGCTGCCACCCATTTCTACCATGTCTTTTTCTGTTATGCTTAAATGCAGTGAATAACACATTAGCCAGTCTTGATTTCTACTGTGTGTGCATCAACAACAATATTTGGAAAATAAGTTTATTATTTTTCTGACTTTCACAGTATTATCAATGCCACTGGCTGCACAATTCTGTAGCTAGCAGATGAGCACTAAAATTGCTGAGAAAAATAAAAATAGACAGCAGTAGTGTCAACACATGGCAGTTTGTTATGGGAACACATTCTCTACAGTGCTGTATCTAAATTCTTCAGATCAATATGTGATTTGTGGTTCTTCAAATACTCAATTATCTCAGGTTTTGAAGATCTTGCCTGAAGACAGTAGAACGAGTATTGATTTGTCTTTAATATAATACTTTTTGAGAGTGGTGCTTGAAACAATTTCAACTTTAAATGTCATGTTTTCCTATAATTATTTTGATCAAATAAGTATAGCATTTGATGGTTTATAGGCATGGGTAATTTTGCCAGTTTTTACAGAAAACATTGCAGGTTCTTTGAAGAAAATAGTTGTTTAATCCTTTCTATTTTCTCTCTTGCTTACAACGTAAGACAAATGACAGTTATAGTGCAATGATCTAATGTAGCCCTAACACACCAACACATTTTGAACTTTTGTGTTGTATGTTAACTCCAGCAAAGCTTGCGGTGATGAAGCACTGCAGAGCACAATCAACAGAGGATACTGAAAACTGGACCTTAAATCACTGATAGTAGTAAATATATGGAAATATTTATTGTTTGCTTTTTGAGACAGAATTACTGCAAATGTTGCGGTAAGTGGAAGCACACATGCTGTGATAAATAGCCATTTTTCAGTCCTGCTTATTTAATGACAAGTACAGCCAAAAATACTCTGAAAGAGTTTCTCTAAGATTATATGGGAGATGGGTGCTCAGAAGATGAAATAGTACTCAATTTCTTCTTTCTCCAAATACAGCGGGAGCAAACAAGACTGTAATTACAACCCCTCCAAGTAAAACAATTCATTTTACACTGGTATGTGTGTAGAAATATGCTGCTATCCCTTAGATTCTTTACTTTTGTTTCTCATTTGAAAAATCAATGAAAGATTTTAAAGCCAGGTCAGTGACACTGGAACTATGTTTTCTGTAGGGACTGTTGCTCCCTAACTTATCCATGACATAGGAGTCTTGTGACCACACAATGCGTTATGTGAATTGTATGTAGTCAGGGTCAGGGATTTTGTAAATCAAGTATTTCAGAATGGCTTGACCATTAATGACCTCAATTACCCAAATAGTTTTTACAAATGGAAATAAATTTCTGTTAGTATGAAAGAGACAGTTAGCAAAATCAAATCTGTAAAAACATCCCATTCAGTACTATAATATTTTAACTAAAATATATATAAATAAGATAAAATTCCTACTCCATTTATTTTATTTATATAATATTGCATATAAGCGAGCACTTGGCCCCATCATACTTTTTGCTGAAGCTATAGCCACCTAGGCAAGCAGATACCACTAAAATGATGAAAAATGATTAACCTTATTTAACACTGTGATTTATTTTCCTTGGTTGAAACTTCTCTCAGCCATTTTTTTTGGGTGAGATTCAGTCTTCCTCCAGATCTCAGAGGAAATGATAACATTTTGTTGGTGATACATAAGGACACTTCACTGCCTTGGGGAGACAGCTGCAAGGAGTGATGCAAGCAGAACAGTGTAGCAGAAAAAGATTTCACCTACGACCTACTCAGTTTTGGACTCTATTCAGGAAAACACTTACACACACATTTCGTGCTCCTTATTATGTCCCACTAGAACTTAAACACATGCTTAAGTGTCATTTGGTGCAGGAATGCTTTCCTGAACAAAAGCAGGAGAGAAACAGACTTCTGTCCCACCACCCTGCTCCTTGCTGCTTTCCTGTCTAGTGCCTCTGTCAGCACAGCTGCAGGGATGGAGTTCATCTAAACACGGGGCCATTACCTGCACCTGAGGGTCACTTCACCACACAACACAAAATACGTGTTCCCACAGTTTTGCTTAATGACTGTGAAGTCTACTCAGGATTTAATGAGGTAAAAGAGAAAAGCTGTTAGGAGCTTCTGCTTATTTTATATCAACAATTAACTTCCTTTGTTCTTGATCTGTGCAAACGAATTGAATTTTATGGATTTAAAGGTATCCTCATTTGGCACTAATGATTGAAATTTCATCTATGCTATTAGATTATTTTCATGTTGAACAGTGTTTATTTGCAAACATACTTCCACTTTACATCTTCTGTTTTTAAAATCTGAACTGAATACATATGGAACTAGACACTATATATTCCACATTTCTAAACATTCTTGTGTTGATTGCCTGTATGTAATGCTATGAAGCAAGCGAAGCTCCATTGCTTCTCTTTGCTGGAGGGCTAGTTCCACTAGAGATGCTAAAAAGATTTCACTACTCTATGTATAATTCATTGAAATGTTTTATTGGTCAAAGAGAAATGGAAAAAATGGGCTGTACCGTGTACATATTGTAAGTGTAAGGACATTACTTTATTCTTTGTCCCGTTTTTCTCCAGTTTTTTCTATGTCCACATAGATTGTCATAGGAAGAAGCTTAATTTCTAAATCTGATTCCTTCATGATAAAATCTTTATTAAATAAGCAGAGGAGTAAAGCTAAATTAATCATAAGCAGCTAGGTCTACCAACGCGCTTATGTGCAACAACTGCGAAAACAGCAGCACGTAACAGTTCAGCATCTGCTCCCTGTAGCTGCTCCATGCCCTGAGCAAGGTGCCCAGGCTCCTGCTAGATTTTATGGAGGCACTTGGACCTCTTGGAGTGAGGATTATAATGGACCGACTGCTGGGGAGAACAGACTAATGCTAGTGGTAAAAAAAATTCTGGGGACAGCAAGATGATTCTTAACCCAGGTTCTTCTCTGAGATCATGTTGATCCTAAAGGAATAATGGGTAATTAATGTGTCATGGAGTGTGGAGTACAACTGTAACTTTTGAACACAGAAGGGATTCACATGGAACCTGCTTCAGAGCCTTGTGTGGCTTCTCCTTGTACAAAGTATGTGGTCAATAAACAAAGAAACACCTTCCTATGCTGTTATCTGCAGAACCTGTGCACATCAGCCTCTCTCTGGTGAGCAGTCAGGTACAGCAAGGGCAGGCACGGTCCTGCTGCTGGGCTGTAAGGTCAGGTGAGGGTCTGCTGCCAGTTACGCCTGAGACTTCTTCCTTAAGACTGTGCAGTGACCTAAATTCTACATTTTTCTCACCTGAGAAAATGAGAATAATGACTACATTTACCTCAGACGCTAACTAAATGCAAATGATTGTTTTCCTGAATACTGTACTCGCTACACCATAAAACAAGATCAAACCTCATTTTACCTCCCTTTCAGGTCTCTGTGGTAAACACCTGAAAGTCAGTTTTGCTCAACTGTTCCTCACATTTCTAATCTTATATGATTTTGGCATGAACAACACAGAGAATAAAATGCATACTCAAATTCAAAATGCATATTTGCATCACTTGTAAATAACAGACCAATTATTAATTACTAGGGGGTTTGTAGATGTATTTTTATTTATAGATTTACACCTATTTGCTTACACACATTTACATAGATAGATAGATAGATAGATAGATAGATAGATAGATAGATAGATAGATAGATAGATACATGCATACATATATATCTATAGCATAACAGTCTGGTCATCCATCTCTTTTTCAAAAATTATTTATTTTTATTTGAATTCAACTAATTTATGACATGAAGGAATCAAGTCAGTTGTGCCAACTGCAGAACCTTACCTTACTGAAAATCAAATATTTCAGAAAGGTGGGTTTTAAATTTTATTTTTTTTCAATAGAAGGATATCTGACAATCTGAATTGTTTCTGTTCAAACAAAAACATTTTCATGTTAGTAAATTTATTTTACTCAATAGAAATGTTTGTGCTAGAGTAATGTGACAAGCATTTGTGGAATTACGTCTAATATGAAAATGCTCTGTATTTTAAGCACTGTGGACATTGATGTAAAATATTAACAGCTCAGTATTGAACACACTGTCAGATGTGAAGAGCACTAAAAATAAGGTCTGCATGTTTCATTAACCCTATTTACTTCTGAATTGAACCTGTTGTTTGCATATAGATTTGTTTTTAAAAATCTAGTACCTAGAAAATTGTAACTTTTTCTATACACAAGATGTTAAATAATTATTATTTTAAATATATGGTTTAGAGAAGTACAATTCAAGCTAAGACATTTTGTAAAAAGAAAAACAAAAAGCTGTTACAAGACTGTTTCACTGCTAAGCTATAAACCCCACCCAAAATATATATTTTTAATAGAAGTGGAACCCAGGATAACAGATGAAGCAACTCAAAATGCAATCACAAACCCTATTACTGTTAAAAGTGTTATACTACCAGGAAAAGAGAAGCAATATGCACACAAACACAGGTCTAAAATTTACGTTCCTTAATCTAGTCACCAAGATAGGAGGTAAAGGTCATATTGGAAAAAACCACCAATTTATAAGAACAATTGTTCGTTTGTGGATTTCTTTTTTTTTTAAGACAATAGGATAAAATAACACTTTGTGGTTTAAAATACTAATGTTGATGATGTAAACTTCCACTTCAAAATGTTTTAAGATCACTACTTCTCATGCAAAGAAATGCATATGCCATTATCTAAATCAAAGGAGATATGAGAGTAGGAGTTTTCCCGAACCCAACAAACCTCTTGAGATATGAGCTCTTTATGCTCCAAGACTTGGGCAAACATGGGCAGCGCAGGGATAAAAGAGAAACAAAAAGAAATATTTTCTGACTGTAGGTCAAAACACAGTGTGCTCTTCTTCCCTCTGGGCTTTCTCCAGAGGCTTCACTGGGGCAGAGCAGCACCGGGCAGCACTGTCAGGCTGGGGAGTGGGCTGAGGTGGCCATGCCACAGCTCAGGGACAGTTGGGCATTGTGAGGGGCCCCCGCTGCGAACACAGCACCCCTGGACTGGGCTGAGGCTGAGGCTGGCGCTGCTACACATGATCGGTGAGAGGGGAGGTGCAAAGACCAGGCCCCCAGTTACCACACTGGCACCCCCTGCCCTGGGGGAGTGTGTGGCTCAGCTGCTCTGGTGGCCTCTGTACTCCTTGCAACAAGAGTTCGTCCCAGAAACACCAGGCCAGCGTTACAGTTGGTATCCTTTAAGTGGATGGAGGCTACCTGAAGTGTTGAACTTTCAGTCTATTCCCAGGAAGTGGTTTGTCTTTATTCTACAGTGACTCACAAAGGAAAAACATGTTTTTCTGCACAAAACATCACTTGTTCACTAATTTATATTTTTGTGGCAACAAAAGCAGTTTTCATAATTAATATTGCATTTTTAGTATCATGATCAGCACATACATTACAGGGCAGAAGAAATAAAAATATTGAAACACAGAAAAAGAAAATTTGTTGCCAAACATAAACTTGTTTTTTTCTATACTTACAAAAAGATTAAATTTTTATTAATATTCAAATTCTTTATTAATAACTGGTTTATGCTGTGTTTAAACATACATTTTAAATAGCCTGTATTCTAATGAAGAACCACAATGATTTTCTCTGCAACTCTTATTCTTTCACGCTGTAAACCATGTTGTCTGTTTATAGGTATAAAAGGAAAGAGAATGGATACTCTTTCTCAAATGAAGAATAAAAATACCTACTCTACTTTTTTATTTTTCTTCTCATTAAGATTAACCTTTGCTGTGACTTGTGCAATATAGTTAATTACAAAGTGAGGTACATGTATTAATCCCTAGAAATATTCAAACTTAGTTTTCACTTCCTTCCTCCAGTTTCATACCAGGGGAACTTCAGTGAATTTTGAAGGATGCCAAGTTAGTAGTCATGGTCTGATACTTTGAAGAACCAGGTCTATGCCTCCCAGCTCATCACTTTAAAAAATCCAAAATTTGCTACTGTCCACTGCTGACTATGCAAAAACCAGCAGAATTACTTTACACAGATTTTCTCTAACCTCTTTTATTTGCTTTTGAGAAGCTGCAGAATTTCAGAGTTTCAAGACCAATTGTAAGAGCAAGAGACTAACATTACTTGAAATTAAAATATAAATTCTGTCAAAAAAAAAAAAAGGGAAACTTAAGTGAGGCTCCATTAAAAGAGGATAAACAGAACTGGTGGCATCTTCTCTTGAAAATCCTTAACTATGGTTTTATAGGAATCAGTTGCTAGGGTGTGAGCAAAAGTAACCAAGCATTTGGGTCAAATATTATTGGAAAAATGTTGACAAAAGTGTTTCTATTTTTTTTTTTCAGATCACACTGAAAATTTTAGAGGTTTGTTTCATATTGGACAGTTCATAGCTCACATCTGTAACTCAGGCTTGCAGATGAATTTTTAATGATGAGCAACTGTGGTGTCAAAACATTTCTAGAGAGCATAATCTCAGCAAAGGATGCCTTCAAGACATTGTTTCTCTGCATGGACAGCATTAGAGTGAATGAGTCTGAGTACTGTGAATCCTCATAGAGGTTGAGAGGAGAGTTGTGTGTTTCACCAGTGACATGTGGAAAAACAATCAGACACTGGATTACATGGCTGTCACTGTCCATTTGCCTTCTTTATCTCTACTCACTCTAAGCACTTGCAAGGCCTCACTAGTAATGACATTGCTGTGTAGAGCAAGACAAAATTGTGCAAGAAAGAATGGAGTTGGCATATTTGGATTTTGTTTTCAATTTATTTGCAAAGTGGTTAAATCTTTTTATTCTTAATACATTTCTTTAATTATATACGTGAAGAAATAGTTGCTAAGTATAAAGGTTACTTTATACTTATCAATGTAACTCTTAAACTGTTGGAAGGATTTTGTTGTTCATTAATTTTTGTTCAATGTGACTAGCCACCTATGCATACCCTATTGCTTGATTTTCCAATCAGTCGGCCCAATCTTTGTAAACAGTCTGGGTATTTATAAATACAAGGGACATATACATAAACTTGAAGAACTGGTATGTTTAAAGAAGTGGAATGCCTGTTGGCTGGGGAATGCAAGTTTTTTTGCACACATTTTGCTAAAGAGTCTAGGTGTGAACTTGCCAGTTCACCTGCCTGCAGTCTGCACCTTCATGCTTTGATTCATAGGACTCTCAGGTTAAAGCCGGTGTCTATACATTGGTTTATGTGCCTTCAGCAGCAAAGTAGACAAATCACACAGTGAAAAAGCAACTAGCCAAAGAGTTTTAGGCAGCTGTGTTCGCATCTGCACATGAAGAAGCATTGTTTTGGCTATATCCTTGACATTGGAAAAATAATGATAGGATCTTGCTGAAGAATTAGAAAAACACAAGCCTCTATATACTACATTCAGAACAGATTTTTCCTCCCAGTAAAAATGTATCATAATAATGAATTTTCTTAACTTTAGATGCAAAGTCTTAAATTGACTGTTTCAATTTTAGAGTTATGGAAACAGAATTCTGCATTTCTTTATCATTACTTTGAACCAGCAGTAGGCAGTGCTATCTTTGGGGGGGACATGGAGAGTGGGTTTTGGTTTTGTTATGCTGTAAACATGAAAAACCATGAATAGACCTAATTTTTGTATAGAACAGAATAAAACTATGTATCACTGTAATTAATTTAGATTCTGTGAGTCATTTTACATTAATTTTAATAAAGATGATACATGCACTGGAGGGGCCTTGAGAGTAGCAAGAAATTAAACAGAGAAAACTAACATGATTGTAAGGTAGAGAATCTATTGTGTTTGGTTCTTCTTACTGAACTTGTATAACTTTAACAATAGAATGCTCATTAGAATGACTTTAATGGTCATTAAATTAGATATTGGAACATATAGAAATAATTACATAAATGTTTAGCTATGTCTTTTAGATTGTTATGTAGAAAATATCACAAGCCACATACGCTCTTTGCAAACGCTGCAGCTTGAGTCAAACAACTGACCTTTCTCAGAGCTTTTTCCATTGACAGCATATCATTTGATGGAATAAGTCATAATGATTTTAGCTTTGCATTTGTAATGGAGTAACAGATGATTACTTTCTGTAGAAATAAGTAGATAACTCAGTGTCCTCTGCAGATGATGAATAAATACCCAGAACTGCATAGCACTCTGGGGACTGTGAAAAAAAAGGCAGGATTTTCAGTTTCAGCCTCTTTCCTTATATTTTTTCCTGACCCTTAACTGCTAAGGGCCTTTGACTGCAGAATAGGGAGCAGCTTGGTAATGTATCTTTCAGATTCAAATCTGCTGTTCTGATCTTTTTCCCTTTTTGCTTTGCAAGTTCAAGGTAAAGGTTTCCCTCAAAAAAACACTCTCAACAGCTCTCTAATGAAGTTATTCAAAACAAGTAATGTCTGTTTAATACGTTTTCCCTTCTTTAGTTAAAACATGATGCACTTGTAACTTGACTATCAAACCAAGAAACAGAGTACTTGAAAGAAATGTCTTTTGTCAGGGTGAATCTGAAATTACATAGTGGAAAGGTCCTTACGGGAGACATAATAAAGCTCCAATATGGACTTTTACTATCTTGGATTGAGGACGAGCAGGGAGTAAAATATACCTAAGCAATATATCTGAAGACTTTGTATCTCCTATGTATGTGTCAACAGAAAAAATAAGAAGTCCCAAGAGGACAGGGCACTTAAGAAAATCAGTTTGCTTATCAAAGTGAAGTTTCCTACAATACTTTTTCTAATGCTTTATTTAATGTCATTTTCATTATCTTAACCATGTGTGTTGCTTCATTTTGCTGGGAGGATTCACATTACAGTAAAACACATGGTACATTTTTATTCTTCCTTCTGACATTTATTCTTCATTTTTCTTCATTTTAAAGTCACCAGTTCTCTTATACCTAGCAGGCCAGATTCAGTTCCAATTTATATTAAAGTCTCCCACTGACTTTAGTGGGAATTAAATCTAGCTTATATTCTCTATGTCATGTCAAATTAATAATATTTTCTCCTTAAAATTTTCATCCTTCTAACACTTGACAAGACCTTTCTTTAGTTGTTCCTTGGCAAGGCCTTTTTATTCATACACATCTTCCCATGAAAACCTCTGCTGTCATTCTAAATATAACATTTAGCTCTTCACGTAGAAGATATTGTGGCAACAAATTAAAGACCAAGAAAGTAGTTTTCAAGCTATGTGCATCTTTGGTCTCATCTAAGTTATTCACTTTGCAGTTTACATGATTAAAAAGCTTGTTTAAAAAAAAGGAATTAAAATAATTGTCATCTGTAATTACGGAGGAGAATATGCACTCAGGAAAACTTCAAACTCACTTTGTGATACCAGTGTTGGCAACACAATGATGAAGAGGAAGTCTTTCACAACCAGACATTACCCCATCAATCAGTTTGCAGTCAGGAGAAAAACTGACTTTGTCATGATATGGTTCTTAAAGCAAAAGTAATAAATTCCATACAAACAGCAAGCCTACAGCGTAGCTAATTTATTCATTATCCACCCCAGAAAAATAATTAAGTCATGCTTTCTTTCCTGGCTCTTCATTACAGTTTAGCCTTTTTCTGCAGCAGTCAGTGACTGAATGCTTATTAAAATAAATTAGCTGCAAAACTTTTAACTCTGCCTTAAAGAAAAAGTAATCCACTTCTCTAGTGGAAACAACATTGATTAAATAAACTGAGTTTCATGTGGAGACAACTAATTCCTTTAGCCACAGTTTCCAATCTTAAATCATGTTGTATCTGTACTACTTTGAGAGGTATATAATGAGCTGTGAGTTTATAGTTGGTATTAACCTCTTTCTGTATGCATTTCTTCTTGGGTTTTTTTTTTTTTTTAGCCAGAGTGATTTCAGTGATGGAATGAAAACAATGTGCAACCTATAGATATTCTTGCACTTCAGTATCTTTTTTTAAAAACATGAACACATGCAGTCATTTGGACATTCTCCTCTGATCTAGCTCTTTCAGACAGGTTGCCTTGATATGAAGTAACTTCACTGTATCAAACTGCTTCACACTTACTACATAGAAACATCACTTTAAGAAAATAAGTATTTACAAACTTGCTTATATATCATATCACACACATGGAATGATGTGTATTTAAAATAACATTCAAACCTGATCCACAGACAAAACTAATGGAAACAATTCTCTCAATTTGTATTTCCCACAGAAACTACATTGCACAAGGCCAAATACTGCAAAATGGGTGAATAAAACTGAAGGGATTATCACTATCTGACCTGTGTAGAGTTGCCCATGCCATGACTTTTAAAAATATATAGATTTATAATTTTAAAAATAAATATTTTCTTTAATGCAGCCAGCAGTAATCAGCCAACAGTAATTAGCTAAGTAAAGTAATCTAGTGATGGGTCAATCAGATCACACACACACAGGCTCCCACAACAAAAGAGATGATAAGAATTTGATGTGAACTAGTGATTAAATTAATATAATAACTAGGCCAGGGACAAATCCATCACCCCCTCCCAAGACCAACCTTGTCACAGGGCATCAGAGGGCTGGCTGATGCAGAAGCACAGCTCAGCACTAACTGCAGCTGGAGGGTGCCGACAGCCTCTGCACACACAACAATCCCCTGTGCACTCGTGCACTTCCAGTGGCTCTGAATATTTATAAAACTCTCAGCCTCATCTTCAGCACCCCATTCAGCTCCTCTGCTTTTGGAAGGGTATTTTTCTAAAGAAGCTGTGTACATCATGGATCTTAGTCCCTGCAGTCCTTCATTACCAGATGCCAAATCTTCTCAGAATGGCACAATACAACCACACAGAGCAGCCAAACAACCTGCTGTTTGAGGTTGGCTTTTGTCCCAGTGCACAAGAAATTTTTGATGAAACAGAGAAACAAAAATTGAAAAATCTCCTGTGTCGCATACATTGATGGGTCCAACTGCCCTGGATAGGAGGCAAGAAGATCTGTGAGGGGCAGATTTCAGAGTGCTATAAGTGTTCATCAGGCAGGGCATGCTCTCAGATAGTTAATTCATTAGCAAAGAACAAAGTACCTGATGGACCCTGGTGACTGCTTCATCTTCTGGGCCGCCTGAGCGCTATGGGGCCTGAGGGAGGGAGCACAGGGATGCAGGTCCTGCGAGGGTCTGCCAGTGCCCTGCTGCTCTGCTGGACCCTTTGTCCCCCAGAGCAGGCAGCCATAATCTGCAAGGCCACAATTCTCCATCCCACTCAATGACTGCTCAAACTTCCTATTTAAAAACCCACAGGTGCTGCAGGATTGGCAGAACAGAGGGAGAAAACATTTTCTTTATTGTCACTACTCCCCACCACCCCCCAGCCCTTTCAGTTGATTCCCTTCACTTCCTCTGTTCAGCTCGTTTTATCTTAGGCAGGCTGCGAGAGCACGAGGGTGGGAAGGGAACATGTCTGGTCTGACAGAAAACTCTTCTGTAGGCAGGAGCTCACCAAGGGACTCTGCCTAAGAAAGTGCTCTATGTCTTGTATTGATGATATCTTTGGTCTTTCCTCCACACTGTGGTTCTAGCTGGACCATATAGTATGTGTATACATTCTACCTATCTGGAATTTTTTTTACATAACAGCAATAAGCATGTAAGAAACGAAACACTAATGATTAATTGAAAAGAATCTTTCAAAGCATAAACATAATTGCTCTATATCGACACCAGTAAATTATTCAAAGAAGATAGCTTACCTATTTCAGGCAAAAAGCAGAGGCTATGACAGAACTGCTTCAGAATTTTTTATTATAATAACGAGTTTAGTATGTCTAAGAGCTTAATAATAGAAAATATATTTGCTTCATCTATTCATACAGTAGGGAAGAAATTTACATTTTTCTGGAATTGATTTGGTGGTAATATTTTCCAGTGAAAAATCCATGACCATGCGTATTTCCATAGGAATATTTAAAGATAGTTTATGTTATATACTTCTATCTCGTGACAACTGGAGGCATCCAATAAACTATATAAATGAAAAAATGTTCTCTCTCTAGTAGTTCTACTAGATATGCTCACATCAATGACAACTTATTTAATTTGGTATATGGCACTAGCTTTCTGTTCCTTATTTGAATAATCATAAGTCTTATCATTAATTAGCCTTCAAGGTAAAAAAATTTTGATTTGTATGTGTTAAAAAAACCCATAGTTTTTAAGTATAATTTTCAAAGTATTGTTTTCAGCATAAAGTAAAAATCACTACTTTCTGGTGGACCTAGATATTACATTTTTCTCAGCCCAGGTTCTGTGTTGAAGCAGATGTTACAGAGAGCAGTACAAGATATCAGGAAATATTTGGTAATTACTAAACTCAGAATATGTTTTGAAAGCAAACTGATTCTAGGAACCTGGTTACTGACACTGGGATGAAGTCCTGAGACAGGAGTACTCTGCATGCTAAGTCACCATTTTGCTTTCAGGCTGGTTTATACACCTAATAGAATAAGTTATACTTAAATATGTATGCAGAGATTGCCTGAGTGTTGGCAGCTACTTTAAGAAGTATAAACCATGTATGTGGACCACGTCAGCAAGAGAAGGAAAACAAATTCCTTCATACATTCATTGTAAACGTAATTGTTTCATTACTAAGATTTTAAATAATACATTAATTTGCTAAAAATATTCACAGCATTGAGCTCCAAAGTGTCTAGCAAAACCTAAGCAAGTGAGGACATATATAAAAACATGTTTGTGCATAGTCACATATATACACAAACATACACTGTACATGAACATACAGAGCTGTGGACAAGGAAAGACAGTCTTTGGCCCAAGATTTAAGGCTCTAATAAGACTCCAGGAGCTGAGTTATCTTCTTGCACAGGACACAGAAACAAAAGATGACAAGATTGTTTACAAATTCCCAGAGTACTTTACATTTATATTAGAATAAAAGGTCCTCCTTTATAAAATTTGTATTGCAACTGAGCAAATAAAACATGAGTGAGATCCTGAAAGAAGAGAGAGGATTAGTGTGTATTATTTTTAAGTCTGACAACTGTCCAACTTTGCTTATAACCTTGTCAAGAAGATTTTTAATGCCCTCTTTCGAGCATATATTACTTTTCATTATCTTTCGTCTCCATATATATGATATTGTTCTCTGTTAGTGAAGCATTTTCGTGTTATTATTTTTATAAAATAATTGGAAATTCATAATTAGCTATTAAAAAAGAAGATGAGGGAGAATGGACAGTCTATTCCAAGTACATTATGTGATTTTTATTGCAGTTTCTCAGATTATATCAAAATTATAGGGAAGTAATATAGGATAAAGAATGAACACATGGGGGTTTTTTTGTGCCAATTTTATTCTTACTCTCATACAGCTAAAAATTTTTTTCAAACAGTTAATTTATTTTTAAGAAATGCTAAAAATCTGACAAATCTGATACAATTTAGTTTTGTATGTCCTGTTGTCCCACTTTTGTATCTATTCCTCAATACTCTTAAGGAATGTTAAAAGGATTGTGATCTGACATTCCTGAAATTACAGGTTTGAAATAGTAATACTACTGTAATTCTTCTACAGCCTGTGGAAGGATGTGGGCTACTTTTCAGACTTGGGCCTGGGGAACCCAGAACTCCTTCCGGAGTCTCTGAGATGACTCAGTATGGAGCATATGGAAACCACTTTCCAAATTAGACACTTGAGACAGAGTGGCTCACTCCCATTATGACTCAAGTTCTGTGTGAACACACTTGCAGGAGTTTCACTATTATGATTTCCAAATCATAATAGCAATAATATTTTACACAGAACTAATCTCAGCTGTGTGTCTAAAATACTCCAGTAATTTACTGTCTTTGGGATCCCAGTCTTCACTTCTTCGAAGGCCTGAATTCTGGCACACATGTCAGTTCAGGGTTTCAAGGGAAACAAAATGCAGATTCTTCTTCTTTAAGTGTGCTGGTTTTTCATATCCATGCTCCACTCCAATGTATCCTGCCTTCATAACAAGGGCAGTCCTGCAAGTCACTCAGCTGGTGGTGAGTGATTACTTCTTATAAAGTTAGTACTTAGGACTTGTTCCAGTGGGTGTTATAGAGCCCTGCAGCTTTGTAACTAGCTGGATGAGGCAATTCCAGCCTCATTGGCTGGAAGAGTCTGGAATTGGAAGAGTCTGTCCTTCACAGTCATATGCTAGCACTCATTAGTGTTATTATCACCAAAATGGAAATTATTTTCTTTTTTCGAATGTTATTAGAAACTAGGAATTAGCAGGTTTGATACCGTAACTTACAATTCTAAATACTTTCAAATTAAGAGACATGCTGTACATTTTCAATGAACTAATGTGCAATTTGTAACAAGTGAAATATATCAAATGAAAATGATTTTGCAGTGATCTAAACCCAATTAACCTCAAAGAATGTTATATGAACACAGACTGTGAAAGATTTTAATTATAGCTGGAAATGCTATGCAATTATTGACCAAGTTTGGCAGAGACATTTTATGTTGCCTACTGTTACTACGTACTGTTAGCTTTTTTATTTGGAAGCAGGAAAACTTAATGGTAAATCACATTGGTAATTTGAAGAGTCATGGATTGAATACTTGTTGACCACTTGAAATAATAATTTAGGCATTCTTTCCAAAATAAAATTTCCTTTGATATAAAGGAAATAAATCATAACTATTATACTTCAGGTATGAGCTTAAAACAAAATTAAATTAAAATAAAGGAACAGATATCAAGCAGTGCCAGTTGTTTCTACCTATGAAAATGTTTGCTTGTAATCTCATAAGTCTGCTTAGAAATCTTCAGTTACATAGAACTCTCTTGTAGTCTGAATCTATAGTTTCAGGAAAAAGTATGATCTGGAGATGATATTTTTATAGCAGCTGGATAAAGTTCAAAATGGTTCCAGCCATTCCTCAGTACATAAAGCTAGAGACAAAACAATCAAATGCGAAGTCTTTCCCACTTGTAAATACATCTGTGATGTCTTTATTCCATTTGCAGGTTCAAATAGGTAACACAAATCACCTTCATTTTAAAAAAAAACCCCAAAACGAAAACAAAACAAAACAAAAAAACCCTGGCACATAAAACTGCAGGTATAATAAAACAATTTAAGGACAAAAATTTACATTATGCTTATTTTTTTTTCCGAAATAAAATGAATCACTTCTCTGCATTCATTTGCTGTTTAATTTAAACACTCATGGAAGTACCATAATATTCCCATTTTACAGACAAAAATAAGGCAAAGAGAAATTTAAACACTTGAATAAAGGATCTGCTAAGAGATTCACTATAAAGCTATGTTCTTTCTATTAAGAAGCTTTGGACATAGCACGTATTTTGTGCTTTCATGTTCTACAAAGCTCTTCTTGGACTGCACAAGGTAATGCTGCATTTGACACAGAAACAGAATAATTTAAGTCGTAAGGGACCTCTGGAGATCGTCTGGTCCAACCTCTCTCTCAAAGTAGAGCCAGCTTTGAAGTTAGAGCAAGCTTCAAAGTTAGACCAGGTTGCTCAAGGTCATATTCAGTCGAGTTTTGAATGTCTCCAAGGACAGAGATTCCACAACCTCTCAGGGCAACCTATTCCAATACTTGACCACCCTTATTTTGAAAAAACCATATTTTCTTATATCATGTTCTACAGTTAGTCATATAGTCTTCCAATAAAAAAGTCTTGTCTCATGAGGTAAAAAAGAAACCCTTAAATCCATTCAGTTTGTTCATGCTTTTTGTTTTGTTTTTACTCAGAGAAGAGTGATATTGACAAGGCACAAGACAATATTTGATAGACAAGAGCTGCTAATAATTTGTAATATGCTACTTTTGGAGGTCAGCAATGCTTGAAAGACATTTTTTTTAGCAATTGTATGGAGCCTGTGTTTCCATTATCCATGTATTCTTGTGATTTTATAAGTAAATTAAACCCAGGAAACGGCATTCAGGAGCACTGAATTTGAAAATATATTCATAAAGATGGGTTTGATCTCTTACCCAGCAAATTTTTACTGTTGGAAGAATGGAGTCCTAATGATCACAGAAAGCCATTTGTTTGCAGGGCAAAAGGTTTGATCAGCGTAAAATCATCAACAGAGAAGAGGAAACAGCAGAAGAGGAGATTAAGAACTTTTCTAAAAAAGGGGCAAGCACTATCAGTAGGAAAATTGACTACTAGAATTGGACAGATTTATATCGGGGGAAAACATGAACCTGAAGAATGAACTGAGAAGACCACAGGAGGAACCTAGGACCCCTGAAAGATCTGATCACAAACCAAAGTACCCTGTGGACAGTGAAATGGATGGAAGTTGCTTGCAGGGTTGTTTTTTCCTGCTTTGATCTGTCTCCCAAGTTTTGATAATGAGAAAGGAAATAATTGATTAGAAAAAATCATGCAACATTTCCATTTTATTTACTCCACTGGCCTCTAAAGAATAAAATGGGGTGGAATGTTCCCAGAACCATGTTTCTATTACAAGAATTACATGTAGTTGGAGTCTAGGTTGGTTAGAATAAGAAACTTCTGGAATGAAATACCTTCCTAGATGCCCCAATAGTACTTAAAAGGATATTCATTGTATCTTAAGTTATATCCTTCTCCTATAGTAAATATAAATCAGCTAATTAAAACTATAATAAGCTACTAAAATAATGGCATCAAGTCCCATTGGGTAGAAAGTCAAAAGACGTGAAAAAGCACTTAAAATTCCTGGCATTCTACAGTTCCTGCTGACTTGCCTGAAGTGAGTCTCAATACTTTTCAATACTTCTGTAAAGGAAGACAGCCTTTCTCCTGTGCTGTATCTTCTGCCCTGAATCTCCTGATTTCAAGAAGCCTATCATTACTGTCTTTTGGATGATATGGCAGTCTTAGGAGAGTGATTCTCTGTGTAAAGATTTTGCTTACTACTGGACTTAATCTTGGTATGCTGCAATTTTCTGAAAAGACTATGAAGTTACCTAGAAAAGGGTTTTTGTGGGGGGTTATTTTTGATTCTCTTTTTTCAAGAGATTCTTGGGTAATTAAAAAAATTGTCAGCTGATATACTAACACCTTCCATCCCTGAAGCAGTTAAAGCTGCTTGCACCATTTTTATTATGTGTTTCTCAGAGTCTGAGATTTAAGACTTTAATTTGAGTTTGACAGATCAGCTTAAATTTTACTTTGAAGGAAAAAAACCCAAAACAACAAAAAAAACCCATCATGAACTGTATGAACATTATAAGAGAATAACCTTGAAGAGACAACTTAATTAGTATTTAAGTGATCCTGAATTACAATGAAATTCCTATGGAAATGTGAACACCCACCTGCATATCAAATAAAGTCACAAGATCATTGCCTTTACAGTAAATATAATTTCAATTCATAACAACTGGATTTCTAAAAGAATATATCATCAGAAGATAATATGTAATTTCAAAGTGCATACATGATGCACTGGCTTGGGAAGGACTGGGAATAAGCAAGCCCTAAATGTTAGTATGAGCTGACTTCATGCAGGATGACCTCAGAAAAGTCATTTTCACCTGCTTGTGCTTCAGCCAGCCCAGCTGGAATACTGCATAGAAAGCAAAAGACAATTGATAAGTAGATGCTTTTCGCCTGCCATTAAACGACATACACGAATTTCTGATGGGTATAATTTCACACTGAAGGTAGAAAGGGCAATTGATGCCCCTCTGCTATTATTGGTTGTATTTTTGTTTGTTTCTTTGTTTGTTTTGTTTTGAGTTTTTTTTTAAATACATACTTGGGTTAAATATAGGGAAAAATATATTTAATGGAGAGCTGTTATTCAGTGTTCTGTTTCTGCTCCTTTCTTTATCTGCATAGCAAGGCACTTTGCTAACTGTGGAGAAACAAAATTCTCTCAATGTCAAGTTGACCCCAGAATACATCCTGACATTAGCACAAGCAGGATGATTCACAATACAGATGAAGCCTTGCTGCCCAAGGGACTCACTGTTTTCTCTTTTTCCTGACGTACCTCTGCAACAAGAGTTCAATGAACTCTGAAGTGAAAGCTGGAGTTAAGCAAACGCTCAAGAAACAAAAAAGCCCTCCCAAAACAGAAAAGCTGCTGGATGCACAAACCCAAACACATTCTCCTCTCAGGTTTTGCTGTTAGATTCTGCAGCTAAGCCAAGAGTCTGCCTTTCTCTTAATCTGTGCCTGTGGCACTCCTGTGCTGACTTACTTCACTGACTGACTACAGTGAAGCAAATCCTCATCTGCATGGCTGAAAATGGGGAGAAACATAAATATGTATTTTTTTAACATTTTGGTGAAATTTGAGCTATTATAAGGAATATTTTTCTCCCCTCTCCTAAAAAGAAAAAAGAATATTAAAATTAAAATGTGAAAGATATGAGGCAACTGCAATAGACAAGACAGTTAATGAACCTGACGGAGACCATGACCTGGAATTAGCGAGCTGCAAAAAAGGACTTTCTAGATTGGTGGCAAGTGGTTTGAGGAGAGACATTTGGAACAAAAGCAAGAAGATTTTAGTAGGTTTATTTCAGGATAGACTGGATTTTAGTAAGGGTGAAATACAAAAATGATCTTCTGCAGATAGCAAAAAGAAAGTGAGAAAAGTTCACGAGGCATATGACTTCGTTGTCAGTCTGAGAAATGATCTTTCAATATGTGGTAAAGCAGATTTGATCCCAACGAATGTGCACTATAGATTATTAGGGAACAATAATAAGACAATCAAATAGATATGGGAGAAAGTGCCTTCCCCCCAAGAAAAAAAAATCTCCAAATTTTACATTAAAACCGTAGAGAATACACAATTTAACCACTCAAAAAACAAAATAAATTTCAAAAAAGAAATGTATCACAGATGAAGGAAGGCAGTGTTTGTCAGACATGAAAAGAAGCACACAGAGGTCAAACCTATCAGGACTGATTTGGCTATGGTAAGATACATTGTCAGTACGACTGTTAAAGAAGAACTGAAGCTTCATGTGTTCTTTTGATAACAAATAGCAAAAAAAAAAAAATCCAAGCCATTTTAAATAACACATTTCAAAAAATATAGGGATCAAAATAGCCGTATCTACAAGTACCTATGATAATGGTATTTTTTCAAATTTCTGTTTCCGCAACTTTGAGATATGTAGCAACTTCATTCCTTGTGACAATCTTTGCAATTATCTCATAGAAGCTTCTGGCAATGCTTCTGTGATGTAACAAAAAAATAAAGGTGCCTGCAATAGATTGAAGAATTTATTAACTAGAACAGCTTTGTGACCTGCCTCTATTATTCACATAATGAATTGGTGATGACGATGATGATGAAGATGGTGATGATGCAGAACAGCCCAGCTGTGTCTGTCTGACATTGAGGTCCAATATTGTTTTCAATTAGAGCGGGTTAAATTAGCAAAATTCGCTGTAAAATGATAGCTACACTGCAACACTAGGCTCTCTCCATAGCGTTCTGAATCTGTTAAAATGTCTTTTAGATGTGCTACAGGGCACAGTGCAAAGTACTGTGATAAAACACTTCATCAAATACCTAACTTTAAGCATATGTACAATACCATTCTCATTCAGAAAAGCAGTAACTATGTGATTAATGTTAAGACAAATGGGACAAAGTAAAACCATATGCTTAAAATCAAAGCTTAAATGCTTTCTTGAGAGAAGAATATATAACTCGTTTCCTTAAAAGAACCATATTCCAAATTCTTGATTGAACAGTGCCTGACGTATTTTCAACAATGCCACACATGGACCACTGACAGCATCACATGAGCAGGAAGTATTAATTCTCAGCAGAATGAGAAAATATCTTGTTTCCATATAGTTGTATGACAAATAAACTCATGGATGGATATTCTTTGTTGTTTCTAGTCTAATATTGTGAGAGACTCCTCATGTATTAAACTTGACCAGACAGAATGACACTTCAGAAATACTGTTTCTCTCATAATAATGAAAAATTGTCCTTAAATTCACTGATTAAAGAGAGATGGTGTAAAGGTGAGACTTTTCCTTGGGGCCCAAAACCACTCATGACTAGCAACCACTGGTAATGATGCTGTTTCTGTAATAAAAACTATAAATCTCCCACTATAATTAATCATCATTCTCAAGGTTTTTAAAGCAAAGTCCTGCGTTATAGGATACAAACTTAAGCCTTAGACATTTGGACATCTACTTCCAATAATGATTTTTCTTTTCCCTTGCAATTTCCACTCCTAAGTAGTGAGGAGTTAGTTCCTGATTTGGTAAGAATTGTTCTAACTGGGTTTAATTTATTGTGTTAATTGATTGATCATTTGGAAAATATTGTAGTATAGTTACTCTTTGTCTATTCCTAAGCTAAATTTTATTCTATACAAAGCTCAGTTCTCTGACTTGCTGCCACATTTTTCCTAAATTTGCACATACGGGGATATGCATAAGTAAGACTGGGGAAAATGATACACATCTCTGCCACCACAATTTCGAGACATTTCAAACACATATTTACTTCTTTTGAAAGTACTCTGCACAGAAGTTCTAAAGACAGGCCACTAGAAAATTTGAGTGCTACTAGGTCCATTCAATTATCCTTTCATCTGAAATTTACAGCACTGCTTCAGCACCTCCATTGTGTTTTGAGACTTCAGCCCCTTTTGTGCTGAAGCTTAATTGCACTCCCAATAGTGTGATTGCTCTCACATTTTATTGTTATGCAAAATCAAACAGACAAAGTACAGCTGGTATTTTAAAAGAAACAAATTAATAACAAGAGATTGTCAAGTTTTTCCCTATATTTTTTTTTCTTTCACTATGTGGTGATCAAGCAAATTTAGAAGGTATTTTTATATTGCAAACTCCATTTGAAGTCTTCCTTATTTATTTATTTCTCAGCTCATTAAAGTTCAAAACCACCTCACTTTGAAATATGGATGTGCTGTAAAATTAATACTGGAGGTGTTCTATGTATGTGAATACATACAGGTGCCTGCACATGTGTCCAAGTTCCAGTAACTAACATCAATATGCAAGCATTTCCATTTAAAATCTGAAGAGTCTGAAAAATAAACCTTCTTTTCTTAGTTCAGGAAACAGGAGTTGATAAAAACCATTTTTCTTCTATCCTTCCTTATTAGAATACAACCATGCACAAAGAACTGCAGTATTCTGGAACATATTATGATTTAGAATAATACACCTATACCATCTGCAGCATTAAACTTTCATTCCCACTGGACGGAAAATTGTTTTTTTCAGAGATTACAGACCTTGAGAAGTAACAGTTTTATTTCTATCCAAGAAAAGAAGATACTTGTATTTTCTTTAAGACTGGAAAATCTTCACAGCCTGTCATTCCTTAACGTGTTGAATGACCCCATTGTAGCTGTACTTAAAAAAAAATATTCTTTACGCACTGGAGAATGGAACAATATTAGATTGAAACACTGTCTATTCAGAATTTCCCTTTATTTTAGGGGTGGGAAAGATTCATTGTCCAAATGCTACATAATAGTCTAAAGGACATGCTTCAGGGAACACAGTGGGTTGGGAGACATGTATGCAATTCTCTAGTCACTGGTGTATAACTAAGTAGTTCAGAACTATACTTCGCTTCAGGCCTGCCTTACAAACAAATGGGAGGCTGGGAATTACAGCACATCCGGTACCTTTTGGAATTTCCAAAGAAACACTTTTCCCATGTTTTAAGTAACAATGGCAGATAAAGACTGTCAACTTAATGTCATGGCAGACTGGAGGTGTCTATTGTTCTGCTTTCAGACAGGCAAGGCTCGTCCAGCTGTGGAGCTGCTTAATCTCTGTATGATACAGCTTTGGTTTTCTCTGTGATATAAACACATTATCATGTACAGACCTTGGCATCTGTCAGCTATAGCAGAAGCATCTCAGAAGTGCCATTATGTTTAATTCAGACATTTCTTAAAGCTGGAGAAGTGTGAAAGGACCAAGTCTTGTTGCCTTATGCTTTCAGTAATCTTCAAAAATTGTTTTACGAATACTTGTAAAGATCACGGTTTATGTGCTAAGGACATTGTTTATGGATTCTTGACAATCATAAGTAACAGTAAAGAAACAAAAGTAGATAAGTTTATTTCCAAAACTTCAAGTGGGATCAAGCAAACTGAAATTCCAGAGTTTAAAAACCCAAATTGATTCTTAGATCATTGGGATGATATGAAAATCACCTAGTGAATGTAGGGGAAGCTGCTGCAAAAACTGAGAGGAAAATAAAAAATGTGGTGAATATTAGCTGTGCTTCAGAGATGTTCCAGTGAGTGCTGATGAATTCATCTAACAAATTAGTTTAGTTTTAAATTATGTTATGAAAGGTCATTGGGCAATTATATTTTTACATTAGCCCACAGGCCCAAACAGTGAACCAGTTAGAAAGAAAAGTACTTCTAAAAGAAACTATTCTTGTGAAAGCCCTGTAACTGAAATGGACAAGATTTGCACAACTCTAATTGCAATCATTGCACGGTAGGTTGCTGATTATTTTAGACTGATTTGTACAAAACATAGAGAAATTCTGAATATATTGAGAGCCATGATTGATATAATAAATTGATTGATATAATAAAAGACTGCATTTGCTTTCATGAAGGAAATAGTATCCAGCTAGCTTCCAAAATTACTCAACATATTGCAAAAATATTCAAAAAAGGATTAGGAGTGAAAAGTTCTTGTAAACTACCAAATAATTATATCGTCTTATTTGAAACATTAACTTAAAATGGACTTTTTATTTGCTTGAGAGTCTCCATAGGCATCTGTAAATGAGACCAAACACCTTTACAACTGTTTGACTCAGTGCCTAGAAAATACCGAAGAAAAAAGTGGGCACTTGATAGACTCAATCCTTTCCTATCACTTTTTCAAATATAGATTATTTTTTCCTAATCCTTTAGGTGCAACTATCTTTTCCTTAGTTTCAAAGGCACCAGATTTCATCCTCTCTGAGTTTTGAATTTCCTTTTCCTTTCTTCTTTAATAGCTGGACTTGCCTTGAATCTGACAGGACAGAGTTTGATACTTCCTGTTATAGACATGTTATCCCACATCCTGAATGTGTGTAACTGCATTAGCACAATCATTTCACCAAGATAAATAAACATTTCTGCAGGATGTGATAGGATTGTGAAGCTGCAGTCTTTTCTGGCTGCTTGCAGTTAACAGAAATCTACAAAAAGCTGTAAAACCTTCATTTTATTCAGATACAGCCTTTGGCTTAGAAATCATTTCTCTTTCTCTGTATAAGATCGCTTAGGTTAGATCTAGACCATACCTTAGAGTCTGAGCAGGGGAAGGCTCTGGCCCTCTACTCCACCCTGGTGAGACTCCACCTTGAGTATTGTATCCAGCTCTGAGGAAACCAGTATAGGAAGAAAATGGACCTTTTGGAGCAAGTCCAGAGAAGTCACCATGAATCTTAGAGGGATGGAGCACCCCTCCTATGAGGAAAGGCTGAGAGACTTGGAATTGTTCAACCTGGGGCAGACAAAGCCTTGAGGCTTTTCAGTACCTGAAAGAAGCCTGCAAGAAAGATGGACATTTTACAAGACCATGTAGTGACAGAATGAGGGGGAATAGCTTCAAACTGAGAGTAGGTTTATATTAGATATAAAGAGGAAATTCTTTACTGTGAGAGTAGAGAGGCACTGGAACAGGTTGCTCAGAGAAGCTGTGAATGCCTCATCCCTGGAAGTGTTCAAAGCCTCATTGGACAGGACTTTGAATAACCTGGTCTAGTGGAAGGTGTCCTTGTCCATGGCAGGGGGATTGCAACTTGATGTTCTTTAGGGTCTCTTCCAACGCAAACCATTCTTAATTTTATGTTTCTATAAGATGGCTAAAACCAAACATAATCCTCAGCCCCATTTAATCAACACTGACATAACCTGGGAAGGTCACTAAATGACAAAGGGAAGTCAAACTTCAGTTGTCTACAAGGTCTATCTGTTTTTTTACTGTAAATGATGGAGGAAATCTCTCAAAAGACTTGCATTGCACTCATCTGCCTGGTGTGGCAAGTGTCCAGGGACATCTAGGACAGTGACAGGCAGAATAAACATCCTGAGACAAAACATATTCTCTGTGTGTGTCTGAGGTTTCAGCTCCTGACCTTTGGGGACATCCACTTATGTTAAGCCAGACATTTTGTCCAGAGCTTATGCAAGACAAATTTGAACTTCACTCAATGTCTGGGGTCAAAAAAGTCAATATTAAAATACCCATGGGCTTCTCATATTTGGCAGAGGAATTCAGTGTAGCTCTGGCATTACACCCTACACTGGTCACAAAGATCAAGTGCTTTATTTCAATATAGATGTATCTTTCCTTAATAAGGTTAGGCACAGTTGTTTTTTTCCCCAAGTGAACAGGAGGAGAAAGAACTCCTTATTTCAGGTCCTAAAGAAGTAATAGCATACATTTGCCGTCAGTCACCCAGTATTCCTTGTAAATGCTCTACCAAAACCTACATCTGCTCATCAAGTTTTCACACATACCAGAACTCTCAGTTCCAATACGTGACTAAGCCAAAAAGATTTCTGCTGATAAAGGGGGAAATCTTCAGTGAGAACCAACAGAAGTGGTGATCTTCCAATATGGGAACAAAAATCTCAGGCTTTCATCTCTACAGGTTTGACATAATGACTTTGCTAACCTCTTTATAAAGTACAGATCCTTCAAATGCCATGTTAGTTCTTGTCTTTCCAAAAGATGTCCATAGGCAGCACATTTAGAGATAGGCTCTTAAAAATATTTAGATGATATATGAAAAATCATTAGCATATATCTGTGTTACAAAGTAACTGTTCCTGTGTTAGTGCACAAGAAGCACCATGTTATAGTGCAAAGCTGATACATAACTGTGCTTCTCAAATGTATCATGAATTTTGTCCTTTGTGCTGAAGTAGCTTTCGTAAAAGAAGGTCAGTTGTGGTCCTGTCTCCTTCCTTCACTGACATGGAGACCATGTCAAAGAAGCTTCACCAGAGCTCAGCAAAACTGAGCAGATGTGAGGAAATCCCACATGCCCTTTTAGGAGGTGACACATCTTAGCTGTGCCCTCCTCCTGGCCCTGGCAGGAATCCTACATCAGGTCAGCTACAGGTGATTTTACTGTCTGCAAGTCCTTCAATATCCCCTCTCTCAAACACAATTTTTCATTTTGGAGGGAGCAAGCTACATTCTGTTTATTTCAGTTGAGAAAACAACAAAAAAAGAAAACTTTGAGAATAGCATGACTCTTTTGATAGCATTGAAACTAGCAGTTATTTCCTCTGGATTGATTCAATTGGATCATTAAATTTCTTTTGTTGGGTTTAATAGAGAATGATTGAAAAATCAATGTATACATGCTTGAGATCATGGAAATGATGATATGTCAAAATGTCAAAGGGGCTGAAGGGGTAATGATAGAGTGTGGGAGAAAAGTCTCCCTTTGACTGCTGCACTTGGAAACTGAAAGGCTGAAAGTTTCTCACTAAACACTGTTTTTTACTTTTTGAAGCATTTGACATTCATTGTGCCTCAATACACTTTTTTAAAAAGAGAAAGCATTCCCCAAAGAAATCACAGCAATTATTCTTTCACACCAAATGAAAGTGACAATAAATTGGTAAGTCTTCCAAGTATATTTCAACTACATGTGAAGACATATATGATAGTCGACTAATAAATTCCTTGACAAGAAAAAGAAGTAATTGTGGAGTTTACATAGTGATTGTTGTCAGTGGCAGGTATTTCTGCAATTTTAAGGTGAGTGTGTTTTGTACCACAGACTTAGAAGATATGTGAATGTCCAAGCTCTAACAAAGAATGTCAGAGTATCATTCCCATTTAACCCCCAGAGTCCTAGATTTTTTTTAAGCCTTCTGTGGAAAAACTGAAAAAATACCTAAAAAACTAAGTGTCATGAACTAGACACATTTCAATCATTTGCAGAGTAGTTCAGACCACTTTTTTTTGTTGTTGTTGTCGTCACTAGTTCTTTTTGTTTTACAATGCATTTCAAAAACATGTTTAAAAATACCAGCAAAACATTTTCAGAAATTTTGTTTCTAATTTGCCTTAGCTTGGAGAATTGTTTGAAAATTTTTGAGACATCTTTTGTGACACCAGCCCAGTTTTTACTTCAAGATGTTGGTTACGGCCGTCAGTTATGGTTAGCTTATGATACATATATAGATATAGATGATATACATGGAAAGAGAGAGACATAGCCTATGATAAGCTCCTATAAAGAAGATCCAGATGTCCCCTTAGTTTAAATTTCCTTGACTATGTGCAAAGCTGAAAAAAATGAGTGAAGATCTGCCCATTGAAAATTATTTCCCTGAGATTGGTAAGCTGAGACTCTAGTTAGCTCTGAAGACCACGTTTAAACAAAGAAAGAAACAAAACAAATAAATAATAATAAAAAAAACCAAAATCCCCACACAATTCTGTATAAATATGTATGTAAACATATGAAAATATTTTTGAAGAGACAAAATTTGGATGCCAAACAACATTATATTGATTTATAAATTGCCAGCTGTCTCCTGCAGCCTATTGTCAAAATCATACTTTGGAAATTATTTCAGTTCCACTTTTACAGAAAAGAAGGACAAAGATAAAGGGATTGGCCCTTTCATATCAATTTAGGGATATGCCCCTTATAAAACTTTGTGCAATGAGGTTTCTTTATTAACTTCCTTTTTCATGACCATGCAACTCATATATCTGTACTTACAAAATACATTTTTTTCCATATTTAAATCCAGAAACAATCACTTTTTGTAACTCTTTATAGTTTATATTGAAATAACATTTAGGAGTCTCAGTACTGCCTTTAGGCTCCACTAAGATGAGAGATAATGGAAGAATAAAAAAACCAGATTTTGCTTACAAGAGACAACAAGTTGATAACAGACCAAAGGGGCAAAGATCTAATTTTCATCACAGTTTTGGGCTGTGTTTTCTGCAAGACAGAAGCTGATTTAGTCAAGCACTTTGTAGCCAGGTGACTTCCTTTTTTTCTCTGAATATGATATTGACAGGAAAACAGAATTTCTGCCTTAAATTGAGTAGGTTCTTTCTGTCAAATAGAATATTTATGAGGGTAAGAAAGTAACAAAAGAGTTCAGTTTTACATTTAGAAAGGAAAGCTATTTCACTTTCTTTTATACTGTAATTTCTTTGTTGAAAAAGAAAAAAATGTCTGAAGAATCCAAAGAAAAATTAAGCATTTTGTTTTAGTATTTATAGAATAACTTCAGTTAAGAAATCTTCTTGCTTTCCCCCCTTTTTCCTAAAAATTGTTTGGCTCCCAAGCCCCACCCTCCCCTTGCTTCTATGTATGCTCAGAGCTTTAAGAAAGTGTGCACCATACTCACGTGGAATGGAAATGTTACCTTTGCATACTTCCAATTAACCTAACCACGAGCAACAGCACGGGGAAATTACATTATTTTTTTTTTCTTAAAGGTTTATGCTATTGGCTAACAGGAGAAAGATTGCAGTTTAATAGCCAGTCAATTGAATCATAGTTTGTACCTGAGGGAGTGGCACAGTGATGAGCCAGAGTGAAAAGGCAATGCAGTTGCATGTCTAGAACTGCATTCTATAATGAAAAGACCATAAACCCCCCTCACTGGCCATTGTAGGTAGGTGACCAGCCCACCTGACAATGAGCTAAGGATGAAACTGAAAATCAAGAACAGATTTCGTCTGATAGAGCAGAAAGAGAACCACTGGAATGATCCATTCTAGAGGTATTACAAGCAAATGCATGACCAAAAAAAATGCATATTTAGTGACTCAGATATAGGATGATGAAAATATAATCATTTATCTCTGATTGCAGAGACTTGGTTCAAACTGAATCAGTTTAGCTTAGGAAGGGATGCCACTACCTGTATGACAACCACGGGTGCTAATAACGTATTCTCTGGTTTATGACAGGTTTACAATGAAGGCATGTTTCACTTTCTCAACGCTTTGGATTATCTGGAGGGGTTTCTGCACCAGATCTGAATGTATGAATAATTATCACTTCTCTTAGACCCCGATGGACTTTTACTAGGGTGATTTTATGAGATGCTTACCTGCCATTAGTTTCTGATGGCTTCTTGGTGATGCTTTTTCCCCCAGAAACATGACATCATGCTGACTTGCTGCTTTGGGGGTCAAGGGTACCCATGCATCTTTACTGCAGCGTAGGAAGATTTTCTATAGCACCAGTGTCATATTAGTCCCTTGGACAGCCATCATCTGATTCTCTTAAATTGTATCATGGAAAAATATCTACAGCTCTGTAAACTTCTCTTTTAAAGACATATAACTGACAAATTCATAATACATGATCCTGCTCCTTTTATGTCCTTGGCAATTTTGTAATTGATTTCAGTGATAAAAAGATCAGAACTTGAGGACTTACACCCTGTTCCTAGTCATTTAAGTGCAAATTAAAAATTGGTGGCAATTTCAGTGAGATACCAATTGTAACTTGCTTTATATAAAGCAGTTTAGACTGCTTTAAAGGTGCAATAAAATGTCATCCAAATAAAGGGAATGAATAAGGAAACCTTTTGAAAGTAGGCATGATCAAAGGGTAAATCTGTGTTTGGTACCTCTTAACCTCAATGAATCTGTTTTATTTAGAAGTAGAAAATTTTGTGGTATTCACGCTGTGTTCAGTTATGGTAGAGTTAAATTTGGGCATTTCAGTATAAATGAAACTAACAAGAAAAAGCATAAAATATTGAGTTGTTTAATCGGACTTTTCAATCTCTGCTTCAAATAGTGAAAAAAATCTTGTTAATTTGGTGATTTCTTTACAAAGAAATGGCTCAAAACATTCTTAAAAAGTCCTTTGGGCTGCCATCCAAAAATACTCTTTAATAACACCTTCTATTTATTCTTTTTTAGTAATCAATCAGACCTCTGAGTTTTCATCATGTCTAAACATTTGCAACTTATCTCACATTTTGCACTCAGCAGTAAGTCTTCACAAAAGACTCAAGAGCTCAAATCTTGGACAAGCATAATTGAAAGCCACAGTCCTGGTTTAGTTACAGCTGGTGACAAAAAGTGGAAAAAGAAAGAGGTTAACTTTTAATGTGCACGAAGTTAAGCAAGAGTTCTAATTCAGATAAAACTGAATGCTAGCATGGTTCATTTACCAAGGTTGCAATGGCACCAGATTTCCTCAAAATCTTTTAAAATATATATTTTATTGAGCTTAAAAACAGGAATATCCAATGTGAATTTGTTTGACCATGAGCTTCCTTTTGGGCAACAAGCTATACAAGCTGTAAGTTGCCCCAAAAAACAGAGTTCATAGCTACCCACATATAATTCATCCTGCTGTATGCAGCCCTAAGGTGACAATTATTTTTTGAATTCCATATAAATAGAGGCCTGATATGATGGCTAACACTGAATAGCTGTTTTTTTCCTTCTCACAGCCTGGAGAAGACCTCATGGGTGATAACAATATGTCAGCTCCAATCTTATTTCCTATTCCCAAGCTATATTTTCATTGGGATTTTTCATTTTATTCTGCATTTTACAATCTGATACAGCACTAGCTTTTTCCATAATAGAAAAAAATTAGTTTATCAGAACTAAAATGAATGTATGGTTTATACTTCCCTTGTATACTTCCTTTCTCTGAGAATGCTTAATTTTTTATCATTATTCCTGTGTTGGGGTATGGGGGTAGGGATAGTGGAAATAGTTCTACCTACATGTAAATATATTTTCTGTGGGGAAAACAAAACTTTATCAACAGCACCTTCATGTTTAGTAATAGTGGCAATGAAAAGATGCTTAACTATTGGAGAGGTTTAAGGGCTGATCTATATCAAAAAGGACAATTTCAAGTCAGCCTTTTAAAGGCAATTATAATACTACAAGTTAATATTGTATTATAATCAAACATTCTTCTTCCTGAAATTGTTTCAGAGTTCAGATAGTCTTAGAACTGCCATGTAGAGCCACTCTTATATATGTGTTGTTCACAAGCCAATTTGGACTTTTAATGGTCTGAGTAGCAGTCTAAAACAGACACTTGCCCTGTATCTTGTACCCTGCAGGTCAATCCTGAATATCTGTCAGATCTAAGCAAACATACAGTGCTCCACTTTTCTTTTGAAATCCCATTATGGCAGAGCTGCATACTTTGACATAACATTGATTCCTTAAAAAGGCACTAAAAGAGTATGAACTTTCATGCACTCTCACAACTAGAAGCAAAGAGAAAAGCAAAGTCCTTAAACAGTTAGTTTCTCCTTGATAGCTTCACTTCTAGCATCAAAAAAGTTTTCAGCATTCTACAAGGTATAATATGAAGATAATCCTGGTCCTAAGTTCCTTAAAAGATAAAACAGAAAAGATAAGGAAGATTAGAAATAGAATTACTTCCTAAATTTTTGTGTCAAGGTATTTGCAAACATTGCAAAAGTGTCTCATGATGAAAAAGCAATTGCAGAAACCTTTAAATTCATTAATGCTAACACAAGCCATTTATTAATGGGTAAATAGTATGGCTGTATAGATTTTTGTAGAGCTTCTAAACCTATCAGGAGCCACATCCTCTGTTAGAATAAATTTTCACAGCACTGCAGGTTTGATGCCCACTCACCAGAAACAGCTTGAAAAATAAACAATTAAAAGGAAAAAAGGTGTCAGCGGTTTGCACTGTAACAGTTCAGAAAAATCTGAGCCAGCACTGTGACTTTAGAAAATTTGCAGAGTCTAACTTATGACTTTCATAAATGAAGCTTTAAATTTCTGTTCTCTTAGGATTGACTAAAATTGAGTTGAATTTCTTGAATGCTCACGCAAGCTTATTTTTAATCCATGCATAGAAATAATCACATCAAACTCCTTCTATAATCACACAAGGTCTATATTTGTGTCTGTTTGCATGGTTATGCACAGATAAATTGTGATGGGAACTTTGTGTTTCCAAGAGCCACAAGAAATGAGTATGTAATACCTTAAGAGTACGGATGGAAATTCGCATCTTCCCTAGTGTACAATACAACTAGCTCAGGTCAACAACATATGACTACTTCTTCCCCAGTTCCAGATAACACAAAATCCCAGATAAATAACTATTTTTTTTTTAATTTTATGTAGAGGTATATAGTCTAATACTTTAAAGACACTTGTTACTCCAGTGACAACTTACAAGGGATAACAGGTAAAGCAATTAATCATTAATCTGTCATTAAAAATTTCCATCAATCCACATAACTAAAGACTTTTTTAAAAGTGTATCAAGCCAAATATAAGTAAAGAATTCCACTTAGTAGGTTCCAATTTTTTTATGGGCATACTGGCTTAGAAAATTATGTGTACTGGGTCTCCAGGCCATTGGGGAAAATTCCCCCAGAAGCTGCTGACTTAGTTTACCTGCCAGCGAGGAGTTTTGCGTTACAAGCAGAAACTGTTGCAGAGATTCACAGACCATACACATGGGGATGACTTGGTTTACGGAGTCACAACTGAACTGATGTACTGTTTTCCCAGTTCACCTGCCTCAGTGTATCAATGCCTCCATTCAGCCACTGAAGAAAGGGAGTTCCAGAAAGCTTCAGGTTTCAGTTTGGTCTTGACTTGTACTTTATTGACTAGACATTTCCAAAAAGAGCTGAACTGGGCAACCCCCTAGGCTGTATACCAGCCACCACTCATTGTGCATGAAGGCAATTTGTGATAACCCTGTATAGTAAGCAAGCTTTATATACTGCTAAATTTCAACTGAATTCCTGCAGTATCGCATATTATATTCACATTAAAGCCAAATGAGCTCATCATGATTAATGTTACTACAATGGATATTGAAGGAATTAAAAACGATTATCCACTCACTGTAGAGGGTTGCTGATAATTAGTGCTATTACACAAAAAGGTACATTTTAAGCAATCACCACGGTTAATTCATTCAGCATTATATTATACAGTGCTGATAACAATGAGCTCTCTTGGCACTCCTGTGGCTCCCACATGTGTGTCCATCAGTAACCCATTGTACTGTACCTTCACTGGTCGAGCATCAAGTCACAAACACTTCAATAATGTGCTGCCTGTTGTGAGCATTTATTATGCTATTTAGAGTTATTTTCTGTCCATTAGCAAAACATAGCTATAGAAATCATTTCCAGTGCTTGGATCATGGTGCAAATATAACTTTAGTAAGTATTTTACTAAACAAAAGGAGAATGTGTTCTTAAATGTGTATGAGTATAAAATAGGCCTATAAACTTAAAACATAGAAGTTCAACCAAATAAACCACTGCTTAGGCCTTTCATCATTTGTCTCAGTTATACATTCCCTCCCAAATTTGTTCTTGCCATTTGTTGCTCTTTTCTGATATTTTGACTGAAGTCAAGGTAGTAGGTACATTTTGTAGTCATTGTGAACTGATAATTCAGAAATATCAATACTAACATTGAGAGGTCCAATGTGACAACACTGTTTGTTTAAATTCCACATAATGTTTGACATGTCATAGATGTTTGTTTAAGTCTCTCGAGTGTATCCCAGTTGTGCCTCATGGCCTGAGCCAAAATCAAGGTCTGAGGACAGCTGCTACGTAAGCTACTAGCTTACACGTTCTCATATTATTTTAAGAAACAGCAAACCATATCTTTGGTAGAAACCATCCCATAATAACCCATGAGCAGACTACAGCACAGCTTTTAGTGGTCTGACACTCTGTTGTTATCCTTCTGTTGGTTAGCTGCTGTTCATTGTTGCTAACAGTGAACTCATTATCTAATCTTTCCTGAGAATAAACATGCATCAAAGCCCCACTAAAAATTATACTTTCATTTAATTCAGCATTTAAAGATATGTGCCACTTAATCTTGAGTTCTCCCAAGGAAGACAGAGACTATTATTTTGTTTAAATTTGGTCATATGTTTAATCACCTTGCTGAATCAGGGCCTTAGGAGTTAGACAAGATTTTTAATACATTTTTTTTCCTAAGGACTGCAGGATTTGCCCTTTAGAAAGGACTTCTTTGTTATTTAGTAGAAGTATAAATCACTTTTACAAATGTCCTTTCACTTGTGTAACTGTCATATATTTCTCTCTTCTTTTGTATTTTTGACAGTTTTAACTTGCACAAAGCATCTAAAAATCATGTTTTCAACAAATGTATTCACCTGTGGATGATAAAATGAAAGAGGTGGAGGCTAATAGTACTGAATTATAGGGTGGCAATTCAAAGCTATGGAAAGGAAGTCTTGAGGTCTGCTGAGTGCCATACCCATTAAAATGTCTGTTTGCAATAACTGATAAGAAGTGGAATGTCGGCACTCTACTTGCTCTTGTCCTCAGTGATGCTGACAAACATACACCTTGCTGGTATTAAGTGTAGAACATTATTTTTGAAGGCTAGTTTATATACTGGGAATGGTAGTTCCCTAGGAAAGAACAGAGCACTACAGGTTTCAACATCACATTATCAAGTCCCCATTATTTTTCATCAATAAATGTTTCCTTCCTAACAAATTTTATTAATCATTGTAAATAATGTAGTTGTTTTCTCTAAATGAAAATAAATGTAGCTTAATTACAATTATTGAAATACGTTTTCTCTTATTGTAAAACTAAATAGTAATGAAAGCTGAATAAATGATAGGAAGTTAATCCTCTGGTGATCCAATTTAGCATTTCTCATTCTGATACATTTATCTATGCAGTTTGCTTACTATATAGTCAAAGTCAAAATGTGAAGGTTTTTGTCTATGGGCGTCAGATTTCAGTCAAATTCTCAGTTTGAAAAAACTCAGACGTGGATAAATTTAGTTTATGAACAAAAGGTCTGCTATGACAGAAAGTGCAGGTTTTAAGTTCACTAGTTTTCAGAGAAGAGCTGCCCATTTTTTAGTCTTGTGTGTATACTGATATTAAAATAACAGCAGAACCCTAAATAACTTCACCATTTCCCACACTGCTTGCCCAGTAAGCTTTCTGAAGACATCACATGAGAGCAGACCATCTCATGTTCTGTACTGTCAGTGCTCCTATAGACATCACCTCAGTGTTTATTTGCATCTTTCCTCAGCTGTAACACCTTATCCAATGTTGTTGAAATCAATGGAGTCAATGGCTCAAAGGAGACATTTTCTGAGCCCCAGAGCTTGTCAAAATGCGGTATTAAGGCTTTTGTTTTCACTTTGTTAATATAATCTGTGAGGAAGAAGAAAGATTGGCCAGTACTTTAGCTTGAGTTGCTGGTATGCTACATTCTGCTCAGGACCCCCACGACCTACTTAAATAAGATAAAGGTGTTTTGCAACTAGTGCAGAGCAAGGTAAAGGAATCTGCTCCATGAAAATGTTCTGTGTAGTTTGCAGTAACCACATTTCTAGACTTCTTAATGAAATAGGAACAACACTCTTGTATAACAAAATTTAAAATTAGGCTATTTATAAATATGTACTTACAGCAAACCTAATTTGGGGAAATACTGCAATTTCCTTGCTAATGATGCTTTGTCATTGTGTGCTTAAAAGCTCAGATCTTTATTTTTCTTTTAGTATGTTGTTTTCAAGCTGAATTCATTCAGCCTCGCAGATTTCAAGTGAAGACATTTTTGAGGCATTTGAGTGCAAATTAAGTGGCTGCAAAATGACAGCAAATGAGAGCACTACTTCATCCTGCTTCAATAAATTTATAAATCAGTGAATACACATTTTGCCAACATTTACATATACATACCCATGCAAGCACACACAATCACCTTAAGTGTAAGAATATGTATGAGCAATTTCAATGGAAAGAATAGTTTATTCTGGGAAATAATAAATTCTTGAAATGAAAGGCTCTGAACAAAAACATTTCATATCCAAATAGAGAGCTCCTCTGTGTTGACCACTTATTCAGCACCAATCATTTCTGCAAGTCAAATTTCTGACTGGACTATGGATTTCCAGCAACAGATATTGAAACAATGCCACCCACTACCACAGAGCTGTAATACTCCAGTAGACTTTGTAAAGAAGCTCCTTCCTCACAGATAACTTTGAAAAATAATCTCTTTGGAAACAAATCCATTGGCATTAGATGTTTTCTTCTTCTTCCTAACTAAAGATTTTTGCATGATAACCAGGTCTTTGTTTTAAAAGAATCCAGCTTCCCAGTTTATCCCTTACTTTAATTCATAATTCCTGCTTTGTGACATCATCACTGGTTACAGTTAAAATGGCTATTATTGAGGAAACTGGGATTAACTGCAGTCCTGCTGACTCTGGGAGAGGGGGAAAAGAAGATGTAACTTTCAGTAGGTATGTTTTTTCACTTTCTAGCATTTCTGCATGCGTTTTTTTCGTTTTGACAACGTCTTCCGATGATTACAGTCAGCCTCCTGATAAGCTTTTATATGCTTAGATGGGAAGTGAGCAGACAGGTATGTATAAAGAAAACCAGGTGTTCCCAACTGTGTCCCCTTTTTAATTAAAATAAATAAATATATAGACACAATTTGCTCATTTTTCATCCAGGCAAAGGGAGACAGAATGAGACAGGCAATGAGAACACACATCAGATATTGAGCATAGAGATGAATTTTGCTGTAATTCTGGATGTCACAAATATTGATGAAGGATTGTCTAGACTAGAGTTAACCAATACTTTTATGGGAATTAGACTACCTGATTAGTGTTTTGCATTTAACTCTCTTAATTAAAACTTTTTGAAGCTTCCATTTTTTTTGTTTGGTTGCACATTTTGTAAATACATGTTTCTTGTGATCTGTCCACCTAATGTCATGACAATGGATGACAAAAAGCAAAAACTCTTCCTCCTAAACCAACATTTTTTCCTATTTGAAAACATATATATATGCATTCAGCACGTTCACATTATTCAAAATACATTCACAGGACTACAGCTGGCAGCAAAAGGCTTGCTTACACTGTGCATTTTGGCCTATGTGAGGGCCTATTTTAAGGCACACACCATATGTTTCTGTCAATAGCTGACTTCTATTAACAGAGCACACACTGTGGTCAGTGAAGGACTTAAAAGAGATGCCCCATATAATTTTATGTAGTCTCTCATTTCAGGCATTGATGTTAATAATTCCACTTGTAAATGGATCAGATTTTCCTCTGAAATGTAGATACTTTTTCTTTACTACTCTTAATAGACAACATATCCAAAATAAGAAGCTTATAGGCGGCCTCCCTATTTCTCAGTTGCTGGCGTCATTTAATGGAAATGGCTCATTTTCTACCATCCACCTTCCCAGTATACTCATTCAGAGCAATAGCATTGTTGATTTCCCATTCATTTTTCGAAGCCAGACGATCCCTCGGATCACTGTGCCACTTGCCGGGTCCCACAGATCCCTTCACTAGGCACAGTTTGAACTGCCCCTGAACTGGAACCAGTGTAGCCACACACTGCTCTACATGGGTTAATGATGCCTTTTCAGAGGCAGGCTGCCTATTTGAGACAAAATGCCATGTTATACTATCCTTTAAGATCCAAGTTATTACCCTTAGATGGAACTGCATCATGATGTGTAAAAGTGTCAGCCTGGATAGAGATACACAGAGACTGTCTCCATTCTGCTTTGTTTTCCTGGATAGACGTGCCATCAATCTCCTCTCATGGGTTCTCTTTTTCCGCAGGCAGCTATTAGTTTTTCTTTATGCCTGTTTTAGTTTAAATTCATGTTTCTTTACTGATATTATGAATACTTTCAGAACACCATGAATGAGTGCTTTGTGCAGAGGTATGTAGTTGTTTTGGTAGAAATAGCTGTCTTGATGCATCCTGGAATTAAGTCTGGTGGGGTTTTTTTTTTCACAGCCATCTCACAGCTGCTTTACCTAAATCTGCTCAGGCCTCTCTTCATGACCAAGTATTCAAAATTCAAATTACTGTTGTTAAACACTGATTTTTATTTTAAAAGGCTGCATATAAAGATCAGTCATCAATGAAGGCACAGTTCCAGCAAAAGCAATAAAAGGCATTTCAAAAAAGAAAGAAACAATGAACTGCAAAAAATATTTGGTAGGTGATGTGTTCATAAAATGAACTTGAAAAAGAATTGTGAAATGTCCTGAGATGCAGGAAGGGAATCATACTGTTCTTGCATGCAATAACTTGTGATCCTCATTAGGAAAAAGTAAGGAGTAGGGAACTTGAAAGGGGAATCAACATTTCTGGCACAAGAGATAGGAATCCCATGTATTTTACCTGCTCCACTGTTGCTTTGTGAAATCATTACATATGGGTGTTTTTCCAGGGTGGTCTGTGGTACTTGTCAGTCTCACATCATTAATCAGTGACAAATTTTTTCACAAATCCTTAATCCCATGTTAATTCTAATAATTTTGCAAGGAGCTGCCAAAAATTACTTATTGTTCTGTTAATCATTACTAATAGGAACAGAGGACTGCCTTGAATTTCTTCATGAAAACCATACTAATTAGAAATGTCTGAATACATACAAGTCCTCAGAGATTAATTTATTCATCATAATCAGTTAATCACTTTTCCTTTACATAATCAGACAGCTCCTGGTGGAGAGGAAGACACCTAAGTTTTCTTGGAAAGAAGTAGACTGTAAACTGATATTAGGAGAATTATCCTGTTTTCCTTTGTGTGCATAGAGATTAATGCAGGTGTGGGTTTTGTCCATTCCCCACAAAGGAAATCTCAAATCAGAGACACTCTTTAAAACAGTATTTTCTAAAGCTACATTGGATGAAGTTTTCTACAGTCTTGTCCTTCAGCTGTCCACTGGGACTAGGCTCAAATATTGCTGAAGAGACTGGTAAAAATTTAATATTGACTGGTCCAAACAGAAAACTGCTGACTTTGCAGGAAGAGAGACATTCAGAGGCAGTCCAAATATTTAACCCTCTTGCATATTTCACAAGCTGAGCTTTTCTGAGCCCCACAAGAGATTTTCATATGCCCTTCAAATGATAGCAAAAGTATCACCACCATTTACCTGAGTGGATCACTTTTTAGGTCCCCTGATATTCCATTTCGAGAACACTCTGGTATCACAAGTCTGGATTTACTAAGGAGAGCTAATGAGAAAACTGCCCCATTAACATTCTCTTTTAGAGAATGAATTCTTTACCTTTTGATCTGGAAAAAATCCCAGGAAATAAAGTACCCAAAAGACCCTGTGGGCTGGAGTGGCAAGTGCTGTGGGTTTTAATATCCTTTTTTTGCACGTTGATACATCTAATTATACTGACCCATTACAAGCTACTGAGAGTATAAACATTTAAATGCTCTGGAAATGAGTGCTCTGTACTCTTTGCTTTCTGCTAACTGCCCAGACAGACTGTAGAACAGAGAAACATTCCTGCCTTCTCTCTTGTATATCTGTAGAGCAAAGAACACAATCTTCTTTAGTATTAATATTTTAAAAGGTATCTACTATAGTATGTCTCAGTTCTGTCAACCACTGAAATAAACTACAAGATAGAGCCTTTGCAACATAATAGTGACAGATGTGTACTGTAGATACTTGTTTAAATCTGGATTTTATCCCCAAATGGTGTACTATTTCCAGCAACTATGATACCATCTAATGTCTTCTAAATATTTTTATAATAATTATAACCTCAAAAGACTTAGTTTAGAATATAACATCTTGCCTATTAGGCAAGGTTGAGACTGGAAAAGTCTGTGGCCAGATAAAACCCTTTCTGTACCATCTTATATTTGCCTTTTTGTGTTCACAGAATGCCCAAGGAGAGATGAGGAAGGGCGTTGTTGGGGGGAATTTCACGCATTGCTTCTGGGGTTTTGCAGATGGCATTAGTTAATGATCCACTTTTTCTAAACACTTGGAACATGCAAGCTTATGAAATAAAAAAAGTGGTGCATACATATACATATCAGGTCAAATAACTAACTTTCTAAAATTATATAAACAGAAAATGACAGAATTTTGTACTTAGTGACTGATGAAGAATGAAAAGTATTTAAGTCTGATGCTTGAAACACCTGGCAGTTTCCTGAATATTTGGGTGTTCTTCAAATGTCAGTGATCATGTCAATTATAGTAGACATTTAAAATTGAAAATATGCAATAAGGTCTCATGACAAAAAATAAATTGTCTCTACATATTTTTTAATTTTTTTCCCCAGTAATAAAAAATTTAAATATATTTATTCTACTTCTGGGTACAAATATTGCTTTTGTGGACTTACACTTTCTTTATTAAACCAAAAGAGCCAGTAAAAGCCAGGTAGTCTCAGTTTTTCAGATGTCTGCCTGTGTTTACTGCATGCTTATAGTACTTGAATACTATAGAGCTCTCAAAACCTATGTAGTGGGAAAAATAAAGGAAGAATACAGGATTTTCCTAATCATTAAAATATCCATGTTCAGAAAGTTTCTGTGGATATATCAAAATCGTCTATCTCTTCAGAATATTTGTTTTGTAAAGCAATTCAGATCAAATAGTTGTCATTTTTTAAATCACAGCAAGTATGCAGTTACAGAAAATGCCTACAGCAGCTTTGATGTTTGCTGTGTTTTACTTAGAGTTTGAGGTTACATTACATCAACTTTTCTTTTGGACAGTAAATGCAGTAAGGAAGTGCAGAAACAAACACAGATGCAAAGAAAATACGTATTAGGCAGCAATTAGAGTGATGGACCTGAAAATCTTTAAAACAGACTGGGAAAGTATGATAAAATTATAAATCTATAATTAAATAATTTAAACAATTTTCTTATTTTCTTTATTCATGTTTACATTTTCAGTAAGTGTCCTAAGATTTTAGTAAAATCAGTAAGCAAGGTAGGTAAATTCCTTGGATTAACTGAAGACCAAAGGAGAAGAATCACAGTAATCCCTTAAAAAAAAAAATCAGCAAATGACCACAAAAACAACCAAGCACAAATAAACAAACAAAAAACCCAAAGAGAATTAGGCTATTTCCCCTTTATGCCTTTATTTTAATGTCATGTATTTCTTGGTTCTCATGCGAGTCCTACATGGTTGTCCTTGTAATTTGATATTTCCATTTGTAAATGTAAGAGTTTCTGATCATTCAGATAAGGTTAGGTATGCCCAAATAACTGTACAGTCATTTAAGCCCAACAAAAGTCAGAGGTTTGTGATATTGATAATGATCTAAAAATGAAAGCACTGTGTCTATGGTTAATAAAGGTCTTTTAACCTGATAGACTTTGGGTTGTTTTGAGCCTTTTTAATGGTGTATGTCAGTTCATGCGGTATTTGACTCTGTTTTTATTGCCTTTTTGGATAAGAAGCTATGGTGCAAATGTGAAGGGTTATAATCCTTTTCCCTAGGAAAAAAAATAATTTTCTGAATAATCTAAAGAGCTCTTATTCTTGACCTTGTTGATCTTACTAATGACTTGGTTTATATTAAAGTATTTCAATAATTTCAATCTCTTTTACTACCATCTATAATGCTGAAAACAAAAAGCAGCTATTTTTTAGTTTGGTTGGACAAAGGCACCTAACTAAAGCTATTATAAATATTCATTTTTTAGCCTAACATTTATTGCTTATATCTTTCTAATACTCACAATATTTGTAAATATGGGCATTTTAGTTCCTCATTATACTATTTTCCTAAACAATTAAAACTCCTGGTAAGGAGATCACGGAAGTCAGTGGAAAAAAGAAACTTCTTAAAATTGGCTCTTGAACTGAAAATATTTTCTAGCATATTTTGCATCTAGTCTATAGATTTTCTCCTTACAGCCATTCACAAAGCACCCTGAGCACATAAAATCCTGTAGATAACTGTATATTGCTCTGAAACTATATTAGCAGAGGTCTTGGAGAAATGAGCCTTTAGAACAACCAGTGACTGGCACTTAAAAAATCGTTCTCATGACCTACAGCGTGAGGAAGGAGAGTTCTGACTTTTCTTTCACGTCAACAATAGTGTTGTTACCCAATCAATGTGCAAATGGATAAGAAAATTCTCATTCATTTGAAGCACATTTTCTTTGCATCATTTCAGGAAATACTTGAACTTTTCACCCTTGTTTGATGTGGGATCTACTCTATCTCTGCTACTGTTCATGTTTCTGCACTCTGCTATCATAAGCACTATCTTTCTTACACTGGATTTTTTTCCAATCTCATTTTAAAACTAACTTGCATAAACTGAGGGAAGAGAGCCGTTGTAGAATAAGGAGTAAGCCACCAGAAATACAGTGTTTTATTTGTCTTTATTATAAGAACACCCACAGAAGTATTTAGAGAAAAAAAATCTTGTGCTAGTTGAATTATCAGTGGGTTGGTGTTGGAGAGATCAGGACAAACATCCAAATATCTGAAAATAAACATCCATAGAGATGAATTCAGAGGAACAGATTTAAAAACAGGGGTTTCTGCATGGAAAAAATAGAAATGATCCTATTTATTTCATAATCATACTACATTTTGATGATATTTCTTTGAGTGAGGAATGGAATTTATAGTTAAAATACCATAGAAACAGAATATCTAATAAACTATATGTTGTTCCAATGGTATAATTATGTTCCAGGCTTTGCTTTGCCTGATTTAGAGCAAGGACTAAAGTCTGCAAAAAAATCCCCCATGTTTTGTCTCTCCTACAGCACTTTTTTTACTCACCATAAATAGTTACACTATTGGACAAAATTTTCTTAAGCACTATTTCTCAAAGTTTTCTGGTAATTTGTGTACTTTTTGGATATTTTACATTGGTTTTGTATCGCTGTGCAACCCTTGAAATTTTGAGTGAATCAAAATTCTTAATCTTTAGCCAGCTTATCATGTACGTAGCTGCTGGCTCCATGCTTGCTTCTATGCATGAATGCTATCTGCACTGGCAGACATGCTAAAATGGGTACAGAAAACTCCTAAGGTTTTAATATAGGAATTATTTCTTGAAGGGCAGGATATGATACATGGTGGACAGGCAGTATGTTAACCTTGGAATTTCTCCCCTTCCTGTTTTTAATCGCTTTAGGCAAATAATTTCCTACCTCTGTTACCTCTATTTCCTTCTAACCTGTGTGTCAACTGGGTGCTTCTCAGAGTAAGGACTGTCTCATTATTTTTAGGAATACTGACTGGCATAATAAAGGCCATTCTTCCAGTGCTAGCATAATACAAATAATAACCACTACAAACCACTAGAAACCAGCACATCAGTGATTCCAAAGGTTGTGGCTGCTTATACATAGTTCCCATTATAATACTACTGTATTAAATAATTCAATGTCTTTTTAAAGAATATGACTTCTGAAATAGCAGAAATGCATACATGCAATAAAAATAGCATGCATTTACTATATAATACTGTTGTAATTTTTATTATATTTGTCTCTATGCACTTCTGAATATTTGATGAATCTGAGTGTCTATTGTTATACATACAAAGTCAGATAGCCAGCCTGATGTCTGAATTTAGTGATAACATCCACTGTCATGAGTTACAAGAAATAAGAGACTAGCATAAAGCAAAAAATGTGTTGTTCTTTGTCTCCTTGCAGAAACAGCAGGATATGCAGTACAGTTAAATTTTAAAGAAATAAAAAGGGATTTGTATTTCAAGAACAGGAAACTTTGTGGTGAAATAAACCATATTTGACTTATGGTTCTATACCCCATCCTATGTATTACGATGTAGCAAACTCATCAGCATAAAACAGCCTGATATAATCTATAGAACTAAACATTATCCTCACTCTTTTCACCTTTAATTTGCCTGTAAAGAAGGAAATATATTTTAGCTTTGAAAAGAAGATACCTACCATTTGTGGTGAGTGCTTTGCACTTGGAAACTTCTGGGCAATGCTATAAACTCAGATAATACAGACATTTTGCAAGGCAACACCAAATTTGAAGTGACAATATAAAAACTAGTCATGTATATGCTTTATAAACATCCCACTTTGATAATTCTGTATAATATTAGTAATCTTACATCTCTCAATATGAAAATGCCAATGAAGTTCAGAAACTGGTAAGCCATATATGGCGGTTTTGAGTAGTTTTTCTC